>CM033755.1:28549806-28821697 GCA_019671005.1 Hibiscus mutabilis
TTGCTGATATTGGAAGCCGAGCTCAAGTTCCGGTTCTTACATTCGCAGCACCCGCCATCGCACCACCATTAGCAGCCTCTCGTTGGCCTTACTTGGTAAGAATGGCTAATGGTGATTATCAGCAAAATGAAATGCATTGCAGCTATGGTTAATTCATTCAACTGGAAAAGGGTCATTGTGATTTATGAAGACAATGCCTTCGGTGGTGATTCCGGGAAGTTATCTCTTTTATCCGAAGCTCTTCGGGATGTCGGTTCGGAGATCGAATACCGATTGGTTCTTCCGCCTTTTTCTTCTCTTTCGAATCCAAGTGAACTTGTCCAAGAGGAGTTGATGAAGCTACTCAACAATCAATCTCGGGTTTTCGTTGTTCTTCAGTCGTCAGTACCGATGACGATTCATTTGTTCGAACAGGCTAAGAAGATTGGACTCGTGGGAAGAGACTCAGCTTGGATAGTTACTGATACAGTCTCGAGTTACCTCGACTCGTTTAACAGTTCCGTGATTTCCTCCATGGAAGGCACTTTAGGAATCAAGGCCTACTATTCTGAGGATACTAATCTTTACAAAACATTCTATCCCCGTTCCGGAGAAACTTTCCGACACGAAAATCCGGAGGAAGATAACTTTCAACCGAGTATCAACGCCTTACGAGCATATGACAGCATTGGAATCATCAAGCAGGCCATGGAGAGGTTGAGAAGTGAAGAAAACAATCCAAATGCATTGTTGAAAAGTATATTATCAAGCGATTTTGCCGGTTTAAGCGGCGGAATCCACTTCGAAGAAGGCAAGCCATCGCATGATCCGATACTAAGGATCGTAAATGTGGTCGGAAAAAAATATAAAGAGTTGGATTTCTGGCTACCAGGGACTGGATTCTCTAGGAACATTGTAAAGCAAAATGGAACTGGTTATGTTGGTGATGAATATATCTGCAGATTTTACTGGTACAGTCACTTGGCCTGGTGATTCAAAGGTAGTTCCAAAAGGATGGGCAATGCCTACAAATATGAATCCGATGATCATCGGAGTTCCGGCGAACCGCATTCGAGAAATTTGTAAAGGTCGAAGATGGTAAGTTTCCAGATTCAAGAACTACGATGGTTTCTGCATTGAACTTTTCTATGAAGTTCTAAAAGTTCTTGAATATGCTTTGCCTTATCAATTTGATCCCCACAATGGCACATATGATGAACTGGTTCACAAAGTTTACAATAAGGTAATAAATAATAACCTTTGTCTCTCAATCTTATTCTTATTTTAATTACCTTCATTTGTTTTTCTTGAATTTTTATTATTCCATTATACTTCCAGGAAATTTCAGAGTTGTCAAAATTTGACTTCATGAGACAATGGTGTGAAAACCTACATCAATTATTTAGATTCTTGTTTTGTCTCTAATAAGATCTTATTTTTGTTTGTGTGTACCAAAATCAATGGTCAGACTTATGATGCTGCAGTCGGCGACATAACTATACTGGCGAAAAGAACAGATTATGTTGAATTTACTCAGCCATATGCAATATCAGGGCTATCGATGATAGTTCCGGCAAAGCCGGACAGCTCGGCATGGATGTTCCTCAAGCCTTTCACCACAGAAATGTGGTTGGTTACTGGTGCCATCTTAATGTACACAATGCTCATAGTTTGGTTCTTGGAACACCAGTCGAATCCCGAGTTTAAATGACCATGGAACAATCAAATCGGCACTGCACTTTGGTTCACTTTCTCCTCCTTTTTCTTTGCTCACAGTAAGTTTCACTGCAACAGCTTTTTATCATCTATAGGGCTAAATCAATTCATATTTTTGACATTGGTTTAACTTTTTGCAGGGGAGAAAATTTACAGTAACCTGACTAGAGTTGTGGTTGTAGTATGGCTGTTTGTCGTGTTGATCTTAAGCTCGAGCTACACTGCCAGTCTAACTTCGATGCTCACCGTGCAGCGATTAGAACCAAATGTTACGGATATCGAATGGCTCAAGAGGGCCAACGTGAGAATCGGCTGCGACGGTGATTCGTTCGTGAGAACCTACCTGGAAGAGGTGCTCGAGTTTAAAAGTTATAACATCGAGAATGTTAGCAATGAATACAGTTATGAAGGGGAATTCAAGAGCAACCATATAGCTGCAGCGTTTCTTGAACAGCCGTATGAGAAAGTTTTTCTCAGCCATTACTGCAACAAATTTACCACTTCCACACCTACACACACATTTGGTGGATTAGGCTTTGTGAGTAAATTAATATTGCAAACATTCATTTACCAATATGTATCTTTGCTGCAAATTTGATAAAAATAAACTTATGTGAATATGTGCAGGTGTTTCAGAAAGGTTCACCAATAGCTAGAGATTTTTCAAGAGCCATTTTAAGGTTATCAGAAGATGGAACTCTCAAGTCATTGGAAGAAAAGTGGTTTGCACCTTCACCGGAGTGTTCGCCCAACGTAACCGACAACAGTAAAACCGATAGCTTGAGCATCCATAGCTTCTGGGGTCTTTTCGTTATATCTGGTGCCACATCTACTGTTTGTTTGCTGCTCTTCATCGCTCACTTACTGAAGAAATATTGGCACCACCAAGAGGAGAATCCAGTCGATGACAGTGTTTGGATCAAGGCAGTTAGAGTTGCCAAATATCTTTATAATGGAGAAGTTTGTGTTCCAGGGGAAGTTTCAGCAGCTCCTCGAGCACCGGATATCGAGGAATGGAGCTCTTCAAGGTGGGATTATGATCAGAGTCCAGTTCCCATTAACATGGAGAATCTTGAGGTGACATCACAAGCAGAAGCTGAGAGTGAAATGCAGTTGCAGGTTCTCAATCGACAAACAAACTAATCTGTGTTTAATGAAAACCAAAGATGTACAAAAAGAGTGTTAATGCATATTCAAATTCAAAATTAACTTAACAAACGAGGTCAGATTCTACATAGCCAGTTCTGAATAATCATTCCTTGATAAACTAGGTCACTATTAACTTAACTGTCACGAAGATACAGACATCCCCACACTCTAAAAAAACATGCAATGGTTTGTTCAAATACATTATAAAATTTGACAGGATTGGGAACTCGAATCACAGTCGCTAGCCAATGTAAATTGAAACAAATCTTCCAAAGGACTAGAATGCCTGTTGTTAGTCCACAACCAATCTAGGAACTCATCAGCATCAGGTATCAAACAAAAGTTGTCACGAAAAGAGAGCAGGTTTTAACACATCAATGACTTCTCAGCATGTTCTTCAGGTACAAACAGATTCTCGAAGTTTGGATCGTCATCGTTCTATGTTTCATGATCAAGTTACCAGTAGCCTCTTCCTCTCCCACGTCCTCCCCAACCCCTACCCCTGCCTCTTCCACCACCACCCCTCCCACCATAAGATATACCTTCCAAAGCTCTATTGACAAGCTGGTTTGGCATACCACCAGCTCCCGGCCCTTCTTTGTTGCAAAATTATTAGATCCATTAGCTGCATTAGCAGGTCGCTTCACCCTGCACAACAATTGCACAATTTAAATTGTCCTGTTTCAGGGTTCAACAATAGCAAGAGTCCACTTGAAACATGTATGAAAAGGGATGTAGTTTTATGTGGTTCAACAATATTAATGTCATTGCATGCTCATCAATCACCACATCAGATCACGGTGGTCTGATTTTGAGTAAAACCAGAAATACATGGAGGTAGAAAGAAGTCTAACAATGAGCACAAAACAACAGTTAAAATAAACAGGAAACTTACCCAGTTGCAGTTGCATTGGAGGGTACAGAAGGTTTTACAGCTTCTTTCCATGAAAGGTTGACACTTTTATCTCCAATAAATGCAGGTGTTTTGGAATGCAAGGGCTGAACAGGTAAATAATAAAAGATAAGTAGCTGAGAGTTTAGGCACACAGCACATGTTATATAAGTAGATGACAAATTTCACTCCCTTTACCTTTGTCATAGCTAAAATATTATTGCAGGTACGCAATCCAGTTGTGGTATTCTGCTTTTGAGTTTTCTGCGAACACAAAATAAAGGATGAAAGTCAAAAAGGGAAGCAGAAAACAAACTAAAACATGGGGTATTTTAAGAATAAACTCACAATGTTATCCTTTGCTTCATCAGTTTTAGCAGCAGCCATTGCTTTATTATGCTCAGCCATTCCTTGAGTTAACTTCTTCATTGTGGCCTTTGTTAGGTCTTCAATACTACTCAATCTGCACCGCCGTTAATTAAAAAGTAAGTACTAACAATAAACAAGAAGCATTATAACAATATGACAACAATTCAACTGATGATTATAGATTTGAGGATACTTCAAATTTTCTTTTCGGGCTTGCAGCCAACCTGGACCTCTATGTTGAAGATAAAATATGGATCAGCCCTATCTTTGGCAACTCTACAGGAATTTTTGTTCATTAGCATAATAAGTTCATTTTGTAGATTGTAGCTTTTTTTTTTTTAAAAATTAGGAGTTATCGGTAAATATTGAAATTGATTCATTAAATCGACATATATATAATTTTTTGGGGAACTGAACAGAACTTGGATAAAACCTTTCTCAAGATAAATTAAGACTGATACAAACAAGATAAAACCTTTCTCAAGATACAGTAAGTATATATAACCAAAGAACCGGTTATTTTTTATTTTTGTAAAACCTATAGCGTAATGGAGACAAGAAGCTAGATTACCTCTCAGTGAACTCCTTATAATACTCTGAGAAGTCCTCCCCGAGCCTATCTGATGGTTGACCAGTCACAATCTTGTAACCACATAGACTGTTTGTGGCATTGGGAGCCTATATAACAATGATATTCAAATAAGCATTACACAATATAAATTACAGAACAGGATGGTAACAAAGGAAATTATATTTTAAAAGATTATTTGGGAGGGGGGAGGAAACCTTGTGAGCTAAATGGTGAAATGAAAACAACAAGCATTCAACATAGGTAAAGTTTGTTTCTTCTCCAGTCTTCCTCGCAGGCATGTACTTCTGAGAAAGAAAGAAAAAGTTCATAAATAAACAGAATCCAAATAAATAAAAATATGCCTGAGACAATTATAAAATAAAAATTCTAACAATTCAACAAGATATAATAAGTAAATGTATGCCTATACCTTTAAAAGCTGAACAACGGAAGGAAGAATCTGGCGTGAATCCTGTGGCGTTGTGTAAGGAGAAATTTCCGCCAGACCTTTGAGCAAATCTAGCTTTCGCTCCTCTGGAAGCTGTAAGACACGAACATTTTATAACATATTCCTTACCACAAAACTAGCTACTTAAAATAGAGGGTCGTGCCAGAGCCTTCACAAAACAGAGTTCCTCAAGAAATTCTAGTAAAAGGAAAATTTCCAATTTTCAGGGAATATTCAGATGTATAGAAACAAGCAAAAGGCACATCAACATATTTAAGTAACATTTCTAGAGCTTCTAAGGTATTAGCATATCAAATTTTTGTACTGATGGATGTTAGTATACCTTATCAAAAACAGGTAAAATGTGCTTGTTTATGTAGTTGAGGAACTTGCTGCCAGAAGCACCCCTCTGTAAAATGATTTAGAGGTAAGAAACAGCTAATAAGGTTCATATACTGGAAGAATATTTAATGGATAAAAAGCAGATACTCAGTAATACCAAATCAGTCCTTACCACAAAAAATGGAATAGCCATGAACAGACATGATATCAACCTATCTATATGATCCGCATCCAAAACCTGCATACAAAAGCCAGTAGATAGTTATAAAGTTCAAGGCAATGACAGTGCAATGGTGAACCTCAGCTAGACAATGTGGACTAACTATTTTTATATTTTATGTCCCCACATACTTTCTAAAATCTAAAGAATATCTACATTAAATTATGAAAAGTGGTAGCTTGGTATAAGAAACACAACATAAGAATCAAGTCAGGCATCATAAAGAAAAGATTGAAACCAATATTTGCTAAGCACTCACATCAAACTGTGCATCTAAATCAGCCTGTCCTTCAATTATTCCAATAAGTTCCTTCAAGCGCTCAGGAGGAACTTTCTCCCCAAATATGCTCAAACCTTTTAAGAAGTCCATAAACATTCTGAATTCAGCTCCAGTTACATCCCCTAAGCTCTGCAATGGAAATAAATACAATCAATCCTGCATCTTCCAATTGAAAGTTCACAGTTCACGGGGAAGAAGGAAAGACTAGATCAAAACGCACTCTTTCCAATAGCCAAGCGCGCAAGGCGCGCCTGATGAAAGTTCTATGTAGTTTTTTTTTCAATTGGTAATGAAGAAGAATATTTTATGAAAGAATAATTTCTAGATTTTATCAAAACTAATCGATTTATAAATACACATAAAACATGCTAAACAAGAAAGAAAATAAGGACTATAAGAAATCAAAGAGTGCAACTTTTTTTTAAATCAATTGTCATGCCTTTTTTGGTTATTCCCATTTTTATAATTTTTTTCCAGTGATTTTTTTTTACTTAAATTGGGCTGATTCAATTAGAGTTTTATTAAATAAGAGGAAAAAAACAATAAAAACATAGTTGATTCTCCTCGATTGCAATCATCAGAAAAAACTCGCAAAGCACAAACACTGATTAGATACAATGATGAATGCTTCAGTAGTGAAATCAAAAGTGTACCTTTTTAATTAAATCAGTAATGTGCCTTTCCATTTCTTCCTGAGGTCTTAACAGTTCAGCTTTAAGAGGAAAAACCTAAAAACATAGTTGATTCTCCCTCAATAATCATCAGAAAACAAAGCACAAGATTAGCGACGATGGGCAAACGAAGAAGCAGTCTTTACCTTATCTCGTATAAAGCACAAAACCTTGTCACGGATAGTGTCATCTTGACTTGGGTCCTCAACATTCCAAATGTGCTTGAATAGTGCTGTCAATGACTCTGCATTCACAGGAGAATCTAATCATCAATGGATAAACTAGGAAGAAAAATTCCAGCAAAAGAAGAGCGAATGTTGATTTTTTCCAAATTTTACAAGGATACAAAAGCACATTAAAAAAGGTTGATTACATTTGTCAATATAACCATTACATCTAACTTAGCATTTTAGTTTATATGTATATGCACAAAGTTCTTTTATTCACAAAGCTCATGACCTACCTTAGACAACCCCAAACATCTTCTAGTCCGTAGAAGAGTAAACTGAAAGACATGCATATAACCAAATTCTAGTCTGCAAAATTTGGTTATAGAACTCACATGCAATATTTAACTTATAGTCAATTTCACCATTACTAAAATAAATTAATGCATTCAACTACCAGACTTTATCATAATGCAAATTACCTTTCACATCCTGCCTCAGTACAGACATTAGGGCTTTATGAACAGCATCACGCTCCACAAACTCCTCTAGAAGAGAAGAAACAAAAGTAAAGCAAAGAATAGGTAAAATACACAATTATAAGACATTCTTTAACACAGTAGAGTAATAAAGTACAATTTATCAAAAAGGATTCCACTTTTACCAGCAGTAAGGAGCTGCCCTAAAATGTCTACTATTTTAGAAATATACTCTTTCGTGTCCTTGCAAAATAAAGGAAGCCCCCGAATTGCTTGCACCCGAACCTACAAAAAAGTTCAAAATCCAATAAAAATCAACACAGTAAAACTAAAAGTTCACTTCAATTCCCCCAAATTTTCAGTAACCAAATATAGTAAAAAGTGCGCAGATTGAGTATGAACTAACTGCCAAATCTTCTTCTTCAATCAAATCGAAATGAGCATTAAGAGCACGGCTGCTGAGGTTAGGGAAGAACTTGAAGAAGCGAGGAATCAGCTGCGCAGCCAATTGCTTCGCCTTTATGCTCGTTTTCGTGGCATCAATGATTCCTTCGTAGTCTTTCACACTCTATATCACAAATTAGACAAGTTAAAGACAGAAAAATGGAAAACCCTAGGAATAGAGAGTGAGGGGAAGGAAAAGGAGAGGCGCCGACCTGAGACTTATCCTTGGCCTCGTTGAGGCGTTCGCCAAACTCGTAGAGCTTCTCGATTTGATTGGCTTCCTCCGAAGCGTCAGCCATTTGGAACGATTTTAAAGATGGAAATTAACTGAAAGACTGAAATTTGAACAAAATTAACATAATAAAAAAAAGAAAACAAAATTAGGACTCTAATTGGATTTTCCTGGTTATTTGAACTCTGTTTGGATGCTGAGAAACTGAGAGGGAAAAATAAAAGTGAAATTAGATTAGTGTAAAAGTGAAAGGAGGAAACCTGTGAGAGGCTGAGAGAATACTTGGAGAAGACTCGATTCCAGGGCTTTTCTTTTCTTTTATTAAATAATTTTCCAAGAAAAATATGAAACTATTATATTCAGGCCCATAGGCCACTGGCCCAAAGTGTTTTTTGGGTAAAGTACACAAATAATCATTAAACTAAGAAGAAATCATTTTTTGATCATTTAAGTTTTGAAAATTATAAAATAATTATTAAATTTATCAAACTTTTATTAAAAATGATCATTGACTTTTATTGAACAATTATAAAATAGTCAATAAAATTATCAAACTTTTACAAAATAATCCTTAAAATTATCAAAATTTATCACTATTTTATAACTTGTAATGACCATTTTATAACAATTTGATGAATTTATTGATCATTTTATAATTTTTGAAAGTTTAATAGTCAAAAATATCATTTTTGTTTAGTTTAATCATATTTTTTACTTCAACGTTCTTATGGTCTATTTATCTAATTATGAATTGCTTATACATTTGTCAAAATTGGATATTGTATTTTATAAAAATGAATATAATGACCAAATTATTACAAATTAAAATAAATTTTTTTTAGTTTTCATAAAATTGATAAATTAAATTTCTAATAACGGTAACTATCATTATGAAATTTACATTTTTCTTTAGTCAAACTATGTCATTAATACATCTATTATACATTTATAAATTTAGTTTCTATACTTAACCTATTTTGATTAAGATACTTTAACCTATTTTGATTTTATTATAAACTTATACTTTTTGATTTTTTTTAAGTTAACATACTTTGATTATTAAAAAGATGAATAAAATTTAAAAAGTTTAAGTTTTATTTAGAGCTAAGATTTTAGATTTGATAGCTTAAATATGAAAGGTTGTGTAATTTTTTTACATAGCTTGTGTATTAAAATATAACTCACATGCTTTAATTTTTTTAAGTTAACTTAATTTGATTATTAAAAAGAAACCAACAAATTGTCCTAATAAAAAGATGATGTGATTCTAGAGATTTGGATTGAAACATTTGTTTTAAGGTGTATAGTGCATTGTCAAATAATATAACATATGATGTTCAAAATGGATTAAGATTCATTAATTTGCCGAATTATAATAATATTCATGTTGTTTTATCTTGTATGAGTTCAAATCTGAGCATTTATCATTTCAAATATAATGACTTTTATTTAATAAAAATATTATTAAGAAAATATAGGAAAAGTATAGAGGTTTGGTGAAAATCCAACTTACTCCCTATAATTTTGAAAACACTCATTTAACCCCTAATATTTAATGAAAATACCCACTTACTCCTAAGATTACAAGTTTCTTCAAAAAAGGAACACCAAATTCCACATAGCTTTGATTTTTTTAGTGGACTTAAAAGGGGACGCAAAAGCTATGCATAGTCTTTCAATTTCACCCTACTTCACCTCCATTTTATGCACCAAAAATAAGCAGAAATTTCTTTCTCCATTGAAGAAGCACCGAAACCCACAAATCAGAGCTATGAGAGCCGTCGTCCAAAGGGTCGCTTCCGCCAGCGTCGAGGTCAGTGTTTCTCATCGTCATTATCTTTTTTTTTTCTAATCGTGAACATCATAAGCTTAGCATTTTTTGTTACCCAGGTCGATGGCCGCATTGTTTCGGAAATCGGACCTGGTCTCCTCGTTCTCGTCGGACTCCATGATTCCGACACCGAGTCCGACGCCGATTACATGTAACAAATCGTTTCACTTCACACTATTCTTATCTTCTTTTTTTAGATTTGTTTGAAGTTGTTGATGATGAAAGATGAAATGGTTAATCATTTTGCAGTTGTAGAAAGGTTTTGAACATGAGATTGTTCACTAATGAAAGCACTGGCAAAGGATGGGACCAGAATGTAAATTTCTCCCCCTTTACTTTCCAAATTTCTGCACTGAATTGAGGTTACAGGGAACAATTGATTTAATGGAAAAACTGTAATTTTAGCCCCTACTAAAAATTAAAATTTAATTTCAGCACTTCTAGCTCTTTGGTAAAATGAAAAATTGTACTTTAGGCCTTCAAAAGTAAATAATTCAATTAAAACCCTTTTAGCACCTTGGTCAAATGAAAAAAGTTACATTTTGGCCTCTCCCAAATTCAATTTAAATCCTTTTAACACAAAATTTTTGGCTTTTAACTCGAAATTTTATAATTTTATCTCACAAATCTCTCGACTTAGTCCGTAGTTTTACACAAAGGCTAAAGTTTGTGACTTTAATTTTGTGGGGTGATTCTTCAGGTCATGCAACGTGATTATGGAGTTCTACTAGGTAATTTTGATGCTTTGAAGAAAAAAAATATATATTTTCATTGTTTCTTGAATTATGAATTCTAAAGTTGTTTGGGGCATTGCAGTGAGTCAATTTACATTGTATGGATTCTTGAAGGGTAACAAACCAGACTTCCATGTGGCAATGCCACCACAGAAAGCTAAGCCTTTCTATGAATCTTTAGTTGAGAGATTCAGAAAAGCTTATAAACCAGATGCAATAAAAGGTTATTCCCATTTACCCTCCATTCATTGATTTATTGGTTGATTTGTAAATGATTTTTTGTTCATTCTTTAAGTAATTTTTAAATCATTTGTGAATGCATTCATGTATTTTTTTATATTAATCCAGTACCAAGTAGAAATGTCTTTGAATGTAAAACATAGAGAAAGGATGTGTATATAATGTTATGTTTTGTATCAGGAGTAGGGAAGGGATTGTTTAGGTTTGAACCTTAGGTTCTGGTGTCAATCAAGACTTGAAAGCAAATACAAGTCTTTTGTCACAAACCTATGATCATTTCGATTTTTTTTAAACTATTCAATTAGGTGTTTTCCAAACATTCAAATAGGAAACTTGAGATGTTGTTTGAAATCATTTGCAAATGCATTCATGTATTGTTTTATATTAATCCAGTACCAAGTAGAAAAGTCTTTCAGTCTTTGAATGTAAAACATAGAGCAAGGATATGTATATAATGTTATGTTTTGTATCCAGAATAGAGAAGGGCTTGTTTAGGTTGGAACCTTAGGGTCTGATGTCAATCAAGACTTGAAAGCAAATACAAATCTTTTGTCACAAACCTATGATCGTTTGAACGTTTCTTTTTTGAAACTATTTGATTAGGTGTTTTCCAACATTTGAGTAGGAAACTTGAGATGTTCCCATTCTAGTTTCTCATAGAGCAAAAGATGGTCTCAAACATAGCATAATTTATTTGATAGATGATGAATGAAGTGTTTGAAGTTATTTTGACTCGTTTTGGTCATTTGGTGTATAG
This sequence comes from Hibiscus mutabilis, assembly GCA_019671005.1. Classification (NCBI taxonomy): domain Eukaryota; kingdom Viridiplantae; phylum Streptophyta; class Magnoliopsida; order Malvales; family Malvaceae; genus Hibiscus; species Hibiscus mutabilis. The sequence continues at coordinate 28,561,328 of CM033755.1, forward strand.
ATGGAGTATTTGGAGCAATGATGAAGGTGAGGCTTTCATCATCTATCAAAGATTCATTTCTCTTGCTTTCTGTGTAGAAACTTTATTCAGGGTGTATCTTGACTTTTGATCTTTATACTTGGTTACAGGTTAGTTTGGTCAACGATGGACCGGTTACGATGCAGTTGGATTCAAAGTGATATCACAACCATCATATTTGTGATTGATTGACAACCAACTCAGTAATCTGTGATGCTTGATTGAGTTAAACTTTACTAAAACAAGGCTGAACCTTTTCAGGAATACAAGTGGAGTGGCAGAATAATCCTAAATTAGTGGATTTAGTACACTATTTTTGTTGGCAAATCTTTGTAGAATTTGTCACAATAGAAATTCATCTTTACACTGAATTAGACAATCAAGGTCAGAGATTCGGATAATTGCAGATAAATTGCAGTTTTAACTTGTGGAATGAAAATTGAACTGAACAAGTTTAAGTACAAACCAATCAGAATCGAACTAAATAAGTTTAGTGAAGTCTCTGTCACTTGCATACAGGATGGCCAATCAAGTAAGTTACATTCAAGAATGCAACCCTTTTGAAACCAAAATTCATCTGCACCTTTCTATTGACTTGCTATGAAGTTGAAATGATCATAGCTGCTGTAAATAGTGCTTCTTTTCCAAGAGAAGATATCTGAATTTTCCTACAACATGAAATGTACAAATGCACTTGTTTAAGACAACATGCAGCAAAATCTACATAGATACTTTAGCTCGTGATTGTATCGCAGGTATAGCAGAATAAAGAGAAATAATAAATACCAAGGAAAAATACTTAAATACGGTGCGGTAAAAAGAAGCTTACTCATCTACTTCTCTTAGACTATTGAACGCAGCAGCTACGTTCTTAGATATTTCCACGAGAGACGAGCTGTCTAATACAGCTTCGTTGCAATCCGGCATGGCAGCAAGATGCTGCTGAGATGCCATGGACATATAGGCCTGGAACAAAAATCATAGGATCTAATCAAATAAAACAAACAGGGAAAAATTACAGAGATGAACTTCATAACAGTTTTTGTGTTAGTAATCGAGATCTAGTAATCGTAACAGTTATCTCGTCACTCTCGTGCCTTGTCTACAAGACAACAACAACCATCAAGTTTGCAACATTCGGTGAAGATAATTCTGATGAAAATTTTCAACTCTCGATTTCTCGCATTTCAACAAGTTGAGCAAAGCATAACATGATATCGATCTTATATTTGTTGTTACTCCAGACAACAAATTAAAACAACAGCTGGGAATAAAGTAATCATTAAAAGCAGGGAATAGAATCGGCTTTAACAAATAAAGAGAAGACTCACAAGAAAAGCATGCGCCAAAAGCAATTGAACAACTTCTACACTAAGTTTTTTTATGATGTTTCTTGTGCTGCTGCTATCTGAAAAGGACTTCAAAACTCCAAGAAACGTAGAATTTTCCGAAGGACCATTTGATCTCCGAGTACGAACAGAAGGCTGCATTACAAAATAAGAATATCTAAATGACATGTTGGCCCAGACTCAGCATCACAATTTGCAAGAAAAACTAAAATATTTCAATACAGATCATTGACAAACAATTTACAAAAACCCAGTTACTAACCTTTGTGTATTTAGTTAAGTACTGCACAATGATTGCAAGCTTCCATTTAGGGTCATTAAAGACCTGAAAAAAGTGCATTCATTTTTGGAAATACTTATCATTTACTATGCCAAGAGGAAGAAAAATGCAATCAGAAGAAGAGTTCTTTACACGGGTGCTAAAAGATACAAATGAAGTGTAGCTATCTAAGAAAGATTTATATAACAATTTATTAAAGCTAAAGCAAATACTGAGCCTGTGATAAGTCAATGGGAAAAATATCCAATCAGAAAGGATATTTAACATAGTAACCAAGAGAAGGATATTTAACATAGTACCAAAAGATTACTTGAAGCATGTCCTTGAAAAACCTAAAATTTGTTTGACACTGATGATGGTAATGAACTCCTACCATCAAAATTCAAAAACAGTTATATAGTTAAACAAATAGTGCGGTCAAATGACTGGGATGCTTAAGTGAATTGGCCAGATACGAGGTAGCATTTGTTTGTTCACCACCTACCCAGGCAATTTCCTCTATCAGATAAAACATATTTTTTATGAACATATATGGTTTTTGAGGCAAAATTGTGTGTTTGTGATTATATATAAATGATAACCTGAAGAAATGTGGGAAGTATATTTCTGTGGTAAGTTAGCTCATCCAAGATTATCTCTACCACTGGGGTTCTGCACCAAATCCAGAGGTTAGCCACCTGATCTACGTGTGCATATAAAAAAATACAAAGACAAAACTAAATCACCTAAAACAGAGTCAAGCAATTACCTCACACCATCAGATCAGTTAGTTAGTCAAAGCACGTGGGCTTGCTGCTTTGACATGTCAAGCTCCATAATCTAGAGAGGTCCACAACATCAGAGATAGTGAAAATGATTTAGAAGCATCTTATATTTAATGATATTTTGGGATCTAACCATTATCAGAAGTTTCTGCATAGCCATACAAGTAGCCCTTTGAACTTCAAACAAAGCAATTGCTACATCAGTATTATGATTCTCAGATGACTTTTCACTAAAAGTCTCAGAACATTCAGACTCATTATGATTTCCAGCATAATCTTGGCACAGTGCACAGATTGTATACAAACAATCTTTCATTAGAACCTTGTAGTTGATTCTTCTTGAAGCCTGCAAATAAATCGAGCATTAACACCAAAATAGAAGACTGTTGACAAAATAGCATAATCCCTTTAATTAAATATGTCAGAAACAAAACATAGCAGAGAAATTTTAAATGTTTAAAAAAATGAAGCTGACCAGAAGCATGTTGAGCACACACTCCCTCAAAATGTTCCAGTTCAAACTTTCTGAAATAAAACAATCTGTCAAACCTTCCTCATGATTAAGAGGCATAAAACATTAGATATTGGCTTACCTTTATACATATTGATATGGGGTACAAAATCTCCTTCAAGAACATTGACAAGATATTGAAAGAGTAACATATTTCCTAAGAACTGCAACAAAGTTGTTTTAGCAGCAAGTCAAAATGTCAAGCTTACTTTCCAATAAAAAGAAAGACATAGACAATTACTATAATAGGACTCAAAATATAGGTCGCCTACTAGGGAAAACCAACAACTGAATGGTATAATTAATATGGATTGATACTGATAACAAATGCTCCGAGAGCAAACTTTAAGGTTCATTAGGTTACTGTTAATAGTAACAATTTTTATGATTAAAGCAATACTTGGTAGTTAATTGATAAATTCCATATGCATTAGTAAAAGATATTTTTAATACGGTAATCTTAAAGAGTGCCATTTAGCAAAACTCAATCAATATTTTACCATGAGCTTTGCAAAGAAATTTGCCATTAAAATGAGCGGACAGTTGAAATGCACAATCATGTGAGAAATATCTTGATGCTATAAGCAATCTTTCCAAAGAACTGAAAGATGAAGTACATGGAATACATACACAAACCTTAGTATCCAATCTCTGAGATATTGTTTTATAAGCCATTTCAGCAAGGCCTAGTATTAATTCATGAAAACCCTGGTAAAAATAGAGGAAGTCAGACAAAATCTAAGCATGCCATGCTCAAGCAACAGTGGTACTGGTTTATATAGTTAGCTCAACATAAAAGAAAGCTCGATCATTTCATAACCTCGAACAAACATTCTAAGGTTTAAAACAACAAATCCAACTCACATTGGGATCAAACAGTGGACAGGACTTTCTCCGATTGGTTTCATTCTCACTAGACGTGACATCTAAGGAAACCATAAATGGCAACCATGCCTAACAAGCAACAAAGACAAAATTAAAATAAATGTAGAATCAACAAATACAAAAACCTTGTTAAACATGGTGAAGATTACTATTTACCTCCTTAACCACTACCAGTTCACGCGGACCATTACCGGATGATTCAGATATATAAACCCGAGGGAAATGCTGCATTTTAGAAATGTGTTAAAGCCAATGTCTTCTACCTAAAAGAATGAAGTAATGAAAAGATAAGTAAACAAAGAATCAAAGTCAATTACCTTTTCAATCTCATTCAGAAGCTCATAACTAGACATTATAAGTTCTAGAGATTCCCCTGCCCTTAGGATTGTAAACACCGCCTCAACCATTTTCCTTTGATTAAAAAAAATAATAATAATGATAATTTTAAAATAAAATAAAAAATAAATTTTTTTTGTAAAAGGAAGTGAGAGTGTAGATTTACTTAGTAGGAGGCGTTCCGTTTTCCGGTACAACAGAAGCTGTGCGCATCGCTTCCAGAAAATCGATACCTAAATTCAAAACAAACTACAATTTAAAAAGTTACTGATACTAATATTAATCGGATGAATTGATTTCAAACCGGAGAGAGTACGGACGGTCGTCTTTGGCTTCTTGAGAATCTTTGTGATTGTGGAATTCGGCGGAGGAGTCTATGATGGCTAAAGTGTTTGCCTCCATGCATCCTCTGTTGATTTTCCCCTTTTCCATTGCCGTTTTTTTCTTGATTTTTCAGATTTCAAAACCCTACTTCTCTTCTATTTCTCTCTCAAACTCCGACCGGTGCGACGACGGGAGGCGATTATTTGGCGGGGTGAAAACAAGGGGTCAAAATGGTAAAGAGCTAAGAAACTAGTTTGACTTTGACAAGGGAACAACTCCCGCCCAAATTCCCAATTATGCTTCCAAATGATTAGACGAACTAATTGGATCAAATTGTAAACATATTTAAAATATTATCGTTCGTCGATTAAATCATTCTATTTGTTTAATCGTTAATTTAAATGTTTAATATCAATTTAGTTTGATAAAAAATATCAATTTAAATTATAATATATCATATTTAAAACACGTGAATCAAATCATAAATATATGTGTACATATATAATTTGGGTTTGATATGTTTAAAAAAAAGTAATTTTTTAACAATTCAAATTTGTAAAGTAAGAATACACATGTTTATAATTTGATATATGTGTTTTAAACATACTTCAAATTATATTTGAGCTGACATTTAATGATAGGATAATTGTACTTTGAGGACTCAAATATGATGTTTTGAAATTTTGGGATATTTATACTTTAGCTCGTAGTTTTGGGACTTCTAATACAATTAACCCATTATGTATGTGTGTATATATTCTCATTTCTCATTTCCCAATAGACACGGTTGCTAAGGCCTACGGGTATTGATGACACGAAAACTGGTCCTACTTGCAGCACCGGTCTCGGCATCGTCGGAAGTTTCACCAACAATCGAAAATGAGGGTCTCGAGATCGGGAAGAAAACAGCGAGTTTGTGCTGGTGGAAGGCTGCAATGAAGAGAAAAGCAAGCGTTGCAGAGGTGGTTGAAGATATTGGATATGAATCATATGATGCATTTGAGTTTCTAGATAGCTTGTTGTTCCCTTTTTAAACACTCATTCATGATTCTACTAATCGAACTAAACTTAATCGATAAAATGAATTATAAGTTCTAAATTCATAAATTGGATACAAATGTCTGATTTAAGAAAGCACATAAATGCATACAACAAGGTTTGGTCATTGTAAAGACAATATAGGTCGATTGGTGTTGGATGCTCAAATAAAAAATCGAACTATGTCTTGAGTTTGAGTTTTATGAATGTAATAAACAACAATTTAAGAAAGTTTTACTTTCATTTAACAGTTCAATCCGATTCAATTTTAGATATATTCAGAACTCACCCTGCAAATCCCAAGTCCTCCCTTCCTCAACAGTTAAACCAACTAACACCAGCAGCACTAAACACAATTTGATATACAGTCATCTATTTCTAGCCATGTCCTTGCACTTAAAAGAAAAGAAAACTTTGCAATCATTCCATATCGGGTCGAAAACAGATGAAATTTGTTGATGTGTTTGTAGCAAAGTTGTTAAAAAGCCAGCCAGCCCTCGGCCCTTCCATTTCTTTTCACACTTCACCATCTCCCAATTGTTTATAACAACAGAATCTGCATAATCATTCACAACAAAAAGATCGAACAAAGATTCACGGTTTATTGTCTAGTTCCAATGTTCCATCAATCCCAAGTCACTCCCAATGGTCACAACCCGTCAACACAAGGTAAACCACTTTTCACCAGTGTTGTAGTTATGAATACAAACAGACACTAAATACAGTCACCTAGACCTTGGCTTTATCACCCTAAAGTGTCCCTCTCCAATGGCACCATGGTTGTAAAAAGGGAAGTTCTTGGACACAAGCAAATCACTCCTTCAGAGGGACTATGGGGTGACCGAAGAACACAATATCGGTTTGTGCTCACGATGCTAGCGTGACAAAACCCGAGGAGGTTGCCTGTCGAGTCGAGACATAAATGTTCCTAGACATTTTCCAACTAGTGCTGAGAATTCATATAAAAACTTGGTGAGCAGGGAGAGGCTAAAGAAGATGATAGCAGTTACTTACATTGAATGCAGTTCCAAAACCCAACAGGTAACCTTATTACAACATCAGTAAAATCCAATGATAATGTCGAATTGGGAAGTGTCTAAAAGGCTTGTTGGTGAAATTACTTTGAAAAATCAATCATTATTACAGTCGAAAACACTTTTCAGAAAACTGTTGCAGACAAAACACTCATCTGCTACATTTTGTATTAGTTTTGTTTACATATATTTCATATAAGTTGTTTCTTCCAAGACAAGGAACTTGTTGGTGAAATTACTCTACAGATCCCTATAAGTTAGTGAAACAAGCAAAATAATCATTTTTTAACAATCGAAATAGACTTTAAGTGATAAGTTGTAATTATAGAAATTTATTAATTATAGAATTTAGTTATATGAATGTATTAATGATAATTATACAAATATATTAACTCTAACAGTGGTTTAAAAAGGTATATCTCATATAAAAAAGTTACTAACCCTGATTCTAAACAATCATTTTCTATAGGAAAAAACAATGAAAAGAGGTTAACACTGTTTCTTCCAAACCCAGAAAAATAATATTATAACATATTCAGAGAACATACAACATAAGAGAGGAATGGGAGCTTACAGAGCCGATGATGACTACGATTACTTGTTTAAGGTTGTCCTGATTGGTGATTCCGGTGTTGGGAAATCCAACCTTTTGTCTAGATTTACAAAGAACGAGTTCAGCCTTGAATCTAAGTCCACCATTGGGGTCGAATTCGCAACCCGTAGCATTCGTGTCGATGATAAGGTCATTAAAGCTCAGATTTGGGACACTGCTGGACAAGAAAGGTTTTTGTTCTTTTTGTTCCCCATTATTTTCTGGGCAGATCTTAATCTGGGTTTTAATGTTTATGCTTCCCTTTTTGCTTGTTTTGAATGTTTGGATCATTTGATCCTAGTTTTGGTAATGCTGGAATCTTGCAGAATTGGAAATTTATGATAATTCATTGCCATTGTATTGAATTCTTCTCGGCTATTCTTTCTGTTTCAATGATTTCTTAGGTGTTTTTCCTTTTGTTGCAAAACATGGTTTTTTTTATAAATTAGACTTAGCTATTACCAAAGATGGAAGAGAGATTCGAATCACGGCATTATACCATTGGTTTCATAGTGTGCTGACATTGATACTTACATGTTATTACCAAAAAATTAGTAGCTGGGGGAGACTCAAATCATGATATTTGTCAAGATGTTACTGAATTCTTGATCAGTTGAATCAATATTGGTTGTTTTCTTGAAATTTGAAACCATAGTTACAATATTTGTCGAGTGGCATTTAATGTATGATACATGACTGGTTTAGACATCCTTTTTCAAACATATCATGAAGGGTTTTCCATTTGTTCTTTCTGCTTTTGAATTTGGTTGAATTGAATCTCTAGGAAACATTCATCTAATTTCTTTGTTTGAACTCTTTTTGCCAAAGATATCGTGCGATAACCAGTGCATACTACCGTGGTGCTGTTGGTGCTTTACTAGTCTACGACGTCACCCGTCATGTTACGTTCGAAAACGTAGAAAGGTGGCTGAAGGAACTTAGGGGTCACACCGATGCCACCATTGTGATTATGTTAGTTGGGAACAAGGCAGACCTGCGTCACCTGCGAGCGGTTTCTCGCCGAAGATGCCAAAGCTTTCGCCGAACGAGAGAACACCTTCTTCATGGAAACATCTGCACTAGAGTCTTTGAATGTTGAGGATGCGTTTACGGAAGTGCTGGCCCAAATTTATCGTGTTGTAAGCAAGAAAACTCTCGGTGTAGGAGATGACCCATTGTCTTTGCCTAAAGGCAAGATGATTGACATAGGAACAAAAGACGATGCATCTGCCGTGAAAGGAGCTGGTTGTTGCTCCGGTTAAGCATGGTGGATAAGTCAAGATTTGATATCTACACAGAAGTTTCGCTGATAGCATAGAAAGCGAACATCAACAAAGTATCAAACCCGTTGACATTGTGCTTTGGAACATGCTAAGCACAACTTGTCAATGTTAGCTTAACCTATAGGTTACCCTGTTACTTTATTTTTGGGGGTTAATTTCAAACATTTTGCTTTTGTTTCATTCTTTGTTCATTGTCTTTTAAGTGCAAAATTATCATAATTTTAACAAAATTCAGCTTGTTTTAAACCACTGCCCGACTAATTGGCCTTTTGTGGAAACCCCAAATGTTAAGCATTTTGCCTTTAATAGTAGGGGGCATGACATTGGAAAATCAAAGCTCTTCTCTGTTTAAAGAACTCATGCCATGTCTCAAATATGCAAAGTCTCATATTCAAGTTTTGTGAGTGGGTTGGGGGGGGGGGTAGACCGGTCTCAAAAGGTTCACATTAAAACCTGGTTCTTTTGTCGTTGTTGAGATTTGAGAACAAGTCTTTGATTATGATTTCATAACAGCAGGTAAAACTAGTAGATCATAAAAGAAAACCAGTTTAAATTATAAAAACACAAACATAATTATCAAACTATGTGCCACCAAATAGGGGAAACAATATCCTAAGAGTTTGTAACAATCACATTTTAATGTAAAATAAAATAAAAAAGAATCTTTGAGCATAAACCAACTGCTAGCTAAATTGTAGAAAGCACACATATAATCATCTATTGGAAGAAACACTTGCTGTATATGAAGCTTTGCAACTAAAAGGAATGTCATTTTCTAGCTTGGACCTTCTTCTGCTCCCTCGCTGAAACAAATTCAAGCATAAATGTTTATCAATCTCAAAAGTCAAAAAAAAGCTGGGTAATAATAGTTGTGGCTCCAAATTCTTACCGGCTTTCTCTTCTTCTCGTCTTCTAGCAGCTTCTTCTCTCTGTTGACGAATAAGGGCTAGGCGGTCTGTATTTCCACAATTCCAAGTTAGTCATTCTCTGACAGTTCTTTACAAACCCCAAATGGAAATAATCTCTTATTTTCGTACAAAGCAGAATCAAATAGACTCGGGTTTACAGTTTTACAACCTAACATTTTTGCATGGGAGTTGGGATATTAATGTGCAACAACTACAGCCTCTTCAGGCATTTTAAGTTGACCTACAGAACTCAACTCCCTAACAACTACAGCCCCTCAACTGGAGTTATAGGGGCAATGGATGGTTATGTTGCAAGATAAATTGATGATTGGCATAATAAGTACGGAATCAAAAAAGTTATGGAATTAGAAGTTCGAATCTGCAGTGCTTAATCCCATTCCAGTAACTTTACATGATTAGTAAGCCGTGTGACAAGGTTAGATAAGATGTAAAGTGAATATCTAGTTGACTTACCCAAATCTTTCCTTGCTTGTTCTGTTTTCCCCTGCTCTTGCAGCCTCATGTATCGTTCATGGGCTCTCTGCTTTTCTAGTTCCTCCCTATAAACAATTAGAGAAAATACATACGATGGAGCATTTGAACAAAAACCATGACTTGCAAAGCAGAGTTTGAAAGAAAAAGAAATAGGATAAATTTACAAACCTTTCACGCCTTGAAAGTTCAGTAGTTTTACCAGCCTACACATGAGAGCAAATAAAATCAAAACATAAAGCATTAATTACAATAACATATAATCACTGAAACAATTTATAAGGAGACTTCATGAAACTAACATCGAGATCTCTAGCTTTTAAATTCTTTGGCTTCACCAAATTAGGGTTGTTGACCTCAATCACACCTTGAGTTCCCTTGCGCTTTTGCTATCAGTTGGCAATAAGAAATATTTCAGATTCCCAAATCATTCATATGCAAAAAAAAAAAAAAAAACAAAATAGAAACCCAGATATGATAAACTTACTTCAGTTCCGTCATCAGATTCTTCTTCAGATTCCTCCTCAGATTCTTCTTCCTCTTTGTATTCAGCTTCTTGCTAAGAAGATTAAAGTGTAAAGAATTGAGTTCTTATAGTTTTAGAACATACATAACTACAAAACATGTGTGAGTGCATCGGAAAGTGAGAGAGCATACCCGCTTAAAACTGCGGGGACGAGTTGAGGTACCAGCAACTGCAAACACACAGTGAAGAAAATCAAAAACAAAAGAAAAAACTTGTTTTATTCAGTTAGTATACTTGCAAAATTGGTTTCAGAAGAAAAGAGCACCAGTTAACTCTAATCCCAATTATCAACGGCAACCATTGCTAACATTATATTGAACCTAAAATTTACTTTAACGAGATAATATCAGATTAAACAAAACAACTACACAACGAAATCAAAATTTCACAAATTTGAATAGCAACTCTGCAATTTCAACTATCTTTGTCAATGATAAACTAACTGCGTACATGCTTCAATAAGTCCCGCTAAACCAAATCAAAAGAAGTGAAAATTTTGCTTTTAATCGGATACTTCCGGGAATATAGATAAAAACAAACATTAAAATCGAAAACTTTGAAAGAAAAAGAAGAAATCATACGCATCTCTTCAGGAGTAGAGAAGTGGCGTTGACCGGTGGGCTTTGCCTTGAATTTTCCTCTCCCCATTGTTAGCAACAGAGAAACAAAATCGTCAAACGAACAGGAACGGTGGCTCTTCTTAGCCCTAGGGTTTTCCAAAGAGGAGAAGAAAATCGGAGTATAATTCTTTAGGGTACCTTTTTACCCCTGAACTTGACTCTTAATACCTAGTTGGTACCTCTAAACTTTTTCTTTACTTAATTGGTACCCAAAGGCCAAAGGTACTTTATATAGCAGAGAAAGAGATCTGACGCTGCAAGATGAAGAGATAGTAGACTAGTACTCCTACCTCCACTTGTATTATATCATAAAATTAATTCTTAATTAAGTTGGTCTCAAAAATTAATTAAATGTCAACTTATTTAAAAACACTTTAAGATAATTATTTATTATTATATTTATGTCAAAAATATTTATTATATAGATATTTTAAGTTAATTTAATCCCAATATTATAGTATTGTTTGGCAATTAGCAGATAGCTAATAGCATATTACATTAGCTGATAGTAGATAATTAATTACATTAGCTGATTTGACTAGCTGATTGTATTAGTTGATTGTATAAAACTATTTAGTAAAATTAACTGATAGTTGTACTTGTTTGATTATTTAAACAAGCAAAATGGCATATAAAGACATGATTATATTATCTACTTGTTTAGTTAATTTGATTATAAAAAATAATTCTTTTAATATAACATTACTAAGCATATTTGAAGAATCTATATATTAATTTATTATTTATGTAATTATTTTTAATAATTTTTTATTAATAATTTTTTTTAATAATTAATTATTAAATTTAAATACAAATATAAATGTCTAGGAATAAAAAACAAAAAATATTAGGTTAAAATTTGAGTTATTTTGAGATTTTTTATAATTATTAAAGGTAAAATGGTATTTATAACTCTTATGTCAAGACCTTTAATTTCAAAAAGCTCCTATTAGCAGTTTTTTTAAAATTAGAAGTTTCACCCAAATCCGCTATTTCAATCTGTTATTCACCAAACATTCAAATGAGCAGATTTGACTGACTAAACCTCTAATATTAGTTCAAACCTATAATTTTGACCCAAACCGCTATTTACCAAACATGACCTCTAATTCAATATAATTTAAGTAATCCAATAATCAACACCAGCTAAATTACTTATCACAATTTAAAAACAATAACCTTTTTTCAATTAAAAAAGCTGTCAATGATTAATTCAAAGAAATACTTTTATTAACTTAAAATGTGAACATTTGATCGGGTAGAATAGTAAAACAAAAAAAAATTATTTTATAATTCAAATTTTATTTAAAAAATTTTCAATTCAATTTTATAAAATTTGAGTTAATTCAAGTAGTATAAGTTTACATTTAAATTTAATTATAAATAATTAATACATTGTCAGTGTAAAAAAAATTACACAATAATACTTATTTTCAAGCCAAAATCTAAAATCTAAATGTTTAGCCTAAAGCCCTGGCTCAAAAACTAAACCTTAAATTATATCAATGCACATTTAATTATAAACTAATAACATCTAAATCCTAAACCCTAAATTATATAAATGAACCTTTAATTATAAACTCGTAACCTTTAAACCTTAAACCCCTAAATAACCCCGCTAATGAAAACTTTATTTAACTGGTTCTAATTTAAACGGCTTTCTATAAATATATTGAATATACATATACATTTTCATATTTTTATATGCAATATTCATATATAAGATAGAGTTGAAGGGCCCAAATCAAACTTAAAAATCAATCTACTAATTACAGAAAATTCGAGTTAATCAAGTATCATTTTATAACTCAAGCTTTATTTAAAAGAAAATACTAGTCGAATTATAAAATTACAATTTGAGTTATAATTACAATTTGAGCCAACTCAAATCGAGTTTTTCTCGACTTGAGTGAAAAATTTATTTTTCAAGTCAAGTCGAATTTTGCTCACTCTTATCATTAAAGATGACCAACTAAGACACTATATATTATAGACAGATCTTAATAAAAATAGCTAGAATATGACCCCAAATACTATTGGACACTATGGTTCATAGTTTTTTCGATAGGATCTTAATAAGAACACAAGGCTAAACAAAAAATATAATGCCACATGCCATTAGCAAGCCATAGACAATAAGATAAGAAACACTGCTTTGTAAATAAGCAAACAATAACTATATATGCCTGTCTTACATGTAATCCTAACCAAGTTCCACAATTCTTCAAAAACACACCACATAATTTTCTTCATTCAAATCTCATCGTCACTGAAAACCAACATCAACACAACTCTATTTTTTACAACTCCCATGGTTTATTTCGAATATCGGACCTCTTCTGCGTATGAAGATCATAAGACTAACCCTTCTCTCCGGTCTCAAGTGAAGAAGACCAGAATGAATAGAATAATGAACAAAACTAGCAAAAACAATATCATCATACACTGTCCCTTAGCACTGGCCTTCTTCATAACCATAGCTACCTTTTTCTGCAAGGAAAAAGAATGAGGATTTTTTTGTATCAAACTAACAATTGAAGACAAGCTCAAGTTGGCAAACGCCTGAATAGGATTTGCTTTATATCTATGCAATCGCATTGAGGGAATCACCTGAACAAAATCCAATCGGTTTGTTGTGCTGTCCATTTCATTACCTAAATCATCTATTATCTTCTCCTGAAAATCCAAGGGATTCAAATATTAGCATGAGAACATATTGACTACGATAGTTTTAAGCATTGGTATATTGTCAACCAGAGCAATTGAGGCAGGTGAATTACAGGAAAGATACAAGTTCTCACCTGTGCAAGAAGTTCTTCATGTATAGTAAGCCCGACACCTCCTATTCTCTCGACACTGGCACTAAGCTCATCCAACTCCTCATCCTGCTGCCTACAACCATCAATTGATAAACACACAAAAAAACTAGGAAAATTGGACAAAGAAGAATGTTGATGAAAACAAATGCAGCAAAGAAAACTCTACTTTATGAGAAGCATCTGTCTATCTGATTCTGCTATAAAGTCATCATTATCTTCTGAACTATACAGGTTGGATCTATCTGGCAGTCTCATCAATTCTCGGTGCATCCCACTTGCAGTATTACCATTTTCTTTTCTGGCTACTACAGCTTTCTTCACATTTCCCACCTGATCATACAAAACACACCTTAACAAGGGATCCATAACCGACAACATAGAAGACTAAGATTCACCATGTGTTACAAAACCCAAAATTTTCATGTTCCGAAAATCCCATCAAATTATAATAACAGGAAAAGAAAAAAAAACTGGCACTGCACTACTTAGAACATAAACATTACTGAAATATCCAGTCTTTGATAATATTTAGAAACCATAAAGATGATACCTGAGTTCGGGCATTGCTGGTCCATCTCCTTCGGCTTTCAAGTTCCGCTTCATCAATGCCATACCATGATGGATCCCTAGCTGCCACAGAAATTGCCTTGTCCAACTCATCTACCTTCCTATCAAGAAAGTAATCATTTTAGCAATGCCAAATTGGATAAAATTTGTTCGAATAAAGATAAACACATCATTCCAACATACAATTTTTTTCCCATTCCAATAACCCAATCCAAACATAGTGGGAAAACTTAAAAAAAAAATCAAATACCTGCCACTCAATGCTCTCACAATTAGCAAATAGCTCTTTCGTAAGATGCACTCGTTCTTCGTCGTCAGGACGAATCCTCTCCCATCGATGAAAACTTGATTGCAGTTTATCAATCTAAACCAAAACACCCAAATTATCAACTAATGGAAAATCCCCCAAAAGGATAAAAAAGGGGAAAAGACCCAACTTACAGATTCTTGAATCTCTTCTTTGACGATATAAAATGGATCTTGAGCTTTAGACATGTTGTAAGTAATGACGAACGGTGTTTACAGTCGAACGGATTGAATTGGACGATGAAATGCGATTTAAATCTCTGGGATAATCCCTGACACAGAGAAAAATGATTCGTGATTTTGGAAACTGGGCATCTTCGGTCAATTTTCTTCATTTATTGGGGTTCTGATTTGGGGATTCTAAAACTTTGGGCCGAAAATGATTGTCGGCGTTCAAAAAAGCCCATGTTAATGTGCTAGCCCAATGAAACTTTTGGCATAAAAATAGGTTATTCTATGTCACATCCTTAACATTTTCGAATCTGCTCGAATACTAATCTTAATATTTTGAAACGATCGAATAAGAGTTTAATATTTTCAAATATATTTTTTTCAAAAAAATGATGATAATACTTTTTACCATTTTTTCTAATTTTTTTTTATTTCAGTATATTTTAAAAGGCATAAAGTTAAAAAAATGTCTCTAACATTTGATTGAATAGTTATTTTAGTTTTTTTTAGTAATTTAAACTTCAATAATTTATTTTGAGTCAAAATGACCCCTCTATGGATGATAACTGTTAGTCAACTGACGGTAAATGGCTTGAAATGATGTAACAAATTAATATGGCGGTGCATGCTGACATAACAGTATCATGTGGACAAATATGTTGACTTAAAAAATGGTATTTTAGTCAAAAAATAATTTTATAAAATTATATAAAATATAAAATAAATTTTTCTGCTGGCTTATCATCCTGTCAAGTAACTATTTACGTTAATTTTCTAACAATTTTTATCCGTAGAAGTGTCATTTTGACCTAAAATTAAACATTAAGAGTTGGATTACTCAAAAAATAGGGGCCAAATTGACTATTTAGTCAAACATTGAGAGTATTTTTTGACTTTATGCCATTTTACAATGTGAAATTATTGTTTAACAAATTTAAGAGTTAATTGCACATGCCTTCAAAATTATGACTCTTATTCTGAATTAATCTTCAAGCTTTTGAATATTTCAATTTCATCCCAAGACAATAGCTCTCATTCAAAAATGATTTTAAACTTTTGAATATTTTATTTTTCATCCTCAAACCTACGACCATCATTCTAAATCGGTCATCAAACCTGTGAACATTCTAATTTCACCCTCAAAACATTGTTATGCCAAGTCATATTGTTACACAATACACATCAATGCTTTTTTTTTTGCTGTGGCGGCTGATCGCTATTGCCTTCGGCAGTCGGCCTCGTTTTTTCTCTCGCCTCTTTATCCTTTCTTTTTTTGCTTCTATTTTTCTTTTCTCATTCGAGTTGTTGGTGTTCCGATGCACCCCCTTATGACCATTCATTGGGTCTCCTTTTAGGTGTTCTAGGGTCATGTTCGGGCCTTCTCTTTCGTGGTGGGAACTTGAAAGTGGGTGGAAGGGAGCAGGGGTGAAGTTATAATGTTTTTAAGATGTGCCTTTTTTTAACGATATTTAAGAAGAATTTATTGTTTATAAATGGGCGTCAATTTATTTATAAAAGAGTGTCGTTTATATATATATATATATATATATATTTAATTTTTATATAAATTTTATATAAAAATAATAATTTTTAAAAAATTTTAGGGTGTCAATATTATATATGGCTCCGCCAAAGATGGACTTTTGTCTTTCTCCTTTCTTGTTTTTTTTGCTAGGTTTTAGTTATTGATCTCGTGTTTTATTTTTTGCAAATTTTAGCCTCAGTTGAAAAAATATTGAATTTGACTTTTCGATGACGGTTGATTGACGATTTGGCTTCGACCCCGCCTCTTCTTTTATGAGCCATCATGCATCGCAGTCCTCATATCTGAACGCGATAGCTTCGACGGTTCCTCTTATTACATTTCCCCAATCGTTTTATTCTTATGCGATCCCGGAAGTGTTAATGTAAACAAATATAGCTTATTAGCTTTATTTTCGTTTCAATTGTCGTTTGGTGTTATTTTCTGGATCGTTGTATCCTTGATCCTTATGTTTTGTTGTGTTATTTCTTCTTTTTATTGTTTTAATGAAGATGGTTTTTCGAATAAAAGAAAAATCATGACCTCCTTCACTCTTCCCACCACGCTCACAATTTCCACGCGCCACATTCGTCTCTGCTTATATACCTCTCTGCGTTGAATATCAAACGTTTGATCGAGTCAAGTCGAGTTAAAAAATTTTAAATTGACATATTATATTTTATAACTTATATTTTATTTAAGTCCAGTTGAGTTTTTGAGTTTCTATACAAATTTAATTATAATTATTTATCATATTATAGTATTTTTTTTTCTAATTTATATAACTTTCTCTAATCATATAAGAAATGCATATATATATATATTTCATTTTTTTTTCATGTGTGACATATATTTCTTCATTTTTTTATATAGGTACATATATATCAGGAAAAATCGAGAGACTCAACTCAAACTTAAAAATCAATCCACTAATTACTAAAATTTTAAAGTTATTTGAATTTTTATTTTACAGCTCAAACATTATTTGAACTTTTTTGAGTCAATTCAAGTTTATAAAATTTCGAGTCGAATTTTTTTGCTTCGAGTGAATTTATTTATTTTTTTAGAGTTGAGCCGAGTTTTGCTCACCCCTAGAAACATACCACAAAGAAACTGTGGCTGTGAGGGTTTTGTTGGACAAAAAATTTCTACCCCTTTTCGACGTCAATTCCTATGCCCTAACAATAAAAATCAAATTCTAAGCTGTAGCACTAAATTTTAAATCTTAACCCTTAAACTCTAACAAACACACCCTTCCCCGAATTCCTAAATTATGGTACTATACCATAACCTTAAACATTAACTCTAAATCTAAATTTTTAATATAGGGCATAAATAGGGCACCGAAAATGTGCAAAAAAAAAAATTTATTCTTTTGTTTGCCTATAAGGGTATTTTTAGACAGAATATAGGCTAAAATTTTAAAGTTTCAAACATTGTATTAAATTGCAATTGCGATATTTTAAAAATCACACGAACGTTACGATGTGATTTTTTTATTTAAGAAGTACTATATTTTTAAATTACGGACATAATGGTAATATCATAGTGATCTTGAAAATTATTACGACCATTATTTTAATACTATGGTTTCAAAAATGTTTCACTCTAATAGTAATGGCTTGCCAACTCTGGTCTTCTTTCAAGTTAGGTTGATTTAGTGCAATTCCCATTACCATATGTTTTTTTTCTTAGAAAAAAACATCAAAAGTTCAAAGGCAAGAAATTAACACGAGAAGGAAAAAACCTTATAGCTTGTAGTTAATTGGTGATAAAGGCAGAGAATAATTAGCAGGGAAGGGCATGAGTGATGTTTTGGTAAGCTGGAGGGTCCAGATTATATTTTTATATATTCGGTTGGTAATTTACTCTTTTATTTTGTATATCTTAATCGGGGAGTCTAACGTACATCAGGTGAGGGTATAGTTAAAGAATGACAAGTTTCGAAATTTGTAAAAAATTAAAGTCTTATTTTGTATTGCTTTCTAAATCAGCATTGGCTCTAAAAGCTGGCTTGGGATCAAAAGCAATGAAAAACATAGTTTTTTCAGGCTAAAATTATTTTTTATACATTAAAAATAGTTTTCAAATTTACTCTTTTATTTTTGTTTTTAGCTTTTTTTTAACTTTTAAGTAAAATTACTTATACATCATTGACGGACAAAAGTCTTTTATATTTTCAAAAAAATTTATAAAATTTTTATCTAGAAAATCAAAATTGATTTTTTTACCAAACAAAATAATCCAAAAACACCTTTTAAATCATATCTCAATTATTTTTTCAAAGAGCATATTGCTCACTCTGGCACACAAAAACTTAAAATGTTATATTTTTAAAAACATTTTAAGTTTTGAAAGTTATGAAAGACTTAAAAAAAATTTAAAATGTTATTTTTTTAATATTTTAAATTTTTGAATAAAATTTCAAAACTTATTAAAAATTAAAAAAAAATTAACTTTATATATTATTAAAAGGTTTAACATTTAAGTTTTAGGTGAGTCTTTTATAAGTTTTAAAAATTATCATTTTTAATTACATTTTAAATATGTCGTACCCAAGACTTACCATGTTGTAATTAGAATGTAACTAAAAAAGAAAAATCTGGTTACTCTTTCATTGTCTTTCTCTCTACTTGCAGCAGTCTCGCAGCATTGTTGCAGCACTGCTTCTGCTGCTGTACAGCTTTCATTCAAGAAACACCCAAAAATGAAAACATCAAAAACCAACTACTTTTCCATAATCCAAAACAATACTCCACATGTATATATTATATATTGTACTTTGATGTACGTATCTAATTAGATGTATTTACACATCTAATGTTGTTCTTAAAATTTTAATTAAACCCCATCAACCCTTGCACAAAAAAGGTTTCTCTTTTGGTTTCTTTTTGAGGGGGGCTCGACTCAAAGCTTCTCCCTTTTCAGGCCAAAGTTGCACTCTTTAACCTTGGAAAACCAGTCTCTAAATATGCAGCCATGAAATACCCTCTCCTTCATACCTCATTTTCAGTCCCAAAACCGAAGCTTTGACTGCTCAATGGGGTGTTTAATCGATCTGAACACGACCGAGGAGGATGAAAAGCCGCCGTGTGGCTCTTTATCCCCATCTTCGGTGCTAAGTGCTCCTGGTTTTGGTTCTTCAGTTTGTTTGGAGCTTTGGCATGCTTGTGCCGGTCCACTTATATCTTTGCCAAAGAGAGGAAGTGTTGTGGTGTACTTCCCACAGGGACATTTGGAACAAATTTCCGATTTTTCTGGTTTTGTTTCAGCTTATGATCTTCCTCCCCATGTGTTCTGTCGGGTTGTTGATGTCAAGCTCCATGTAAGCTTAGCTACCTTACATGTTTTGAATACTGTCACTCTTATTCTGTGTGTTCTTTATATTGTCTTGTGTCTAATGAATGTTTTTGTTGAAGTTTTGGGATTAAAGAACAAAAAAAAAAAACTAGTTTTTTTTAAGGGTAGAGCTTTAGAGTTTTTTTTTTTACTTTTTTTAAAGGGTAGAGATTTGAAGCTTTAATTTTTTTTAAAAGCAATTTCAATTATTGTTTTTGGTTTTGTGGGTTTTAATTATTTTTATTTTGGGTTTTCCATCTGGGTTTAATTTAACTTTCAAGGGAACCTGTGTGTTTTCTCTTAATGTGTATTTTCTATGAAAATGTTTGTTTTTGTTTGCAGGCTGAGGATTCCACAGATGAGGTTTATGCTCAAGTTTCACTGATTCCTGAAAATGAGGTGAGCTTTATTCTATTTTCTCTTGTATTGTTTTCCTAATGGTTGCTTTTGTAGTAAACATAAACAGGGATGGATGGACGATTATATGTTGAAAATAGTTTTTCAATAGAAAATTTCAAAATTATATATATTTTTCAAATTTTCAGGGGCAGTCCAGCCCCCTCAGTCCATCCTTGACCATAAGTAAAATATATAACCAGTATGAATCAAGTTGCTTCACCTCAAGTGCTTCATTTTCTTTAAATAGATAGGGTAGGATAATGACATCATTATGAATTAGAATTCAGTGTTTCTTTTTTTAATTTGGTTCATCATTTTGTTGTTTAATCTAGTTTTCAATTTGTTTCCATGTGATTTTGAAATTTTGGGTCTGATTTTGTGTAAATTATGCAATGCAGCAAATTGAGCAGATGCTGCAAGATGGCAAGGCGGAGGCAGACGATGACGAGGAGGATGCCAAGCTGATATTAAGTCAACCACACTTCACATGTTCTGCAAGACTCTTACGGCTTCTGATACCAGTACTCATGGAGGCCTCTCTGTTCCTCGCCGAGCTGCCGAGGATTGCTTCCCTCCCTTGGTAAGCCACTTGCACTTTCTTTGTTTCTAGATTTTTTTTGTTTATTTTTTCTGTATCTCTTTAGAAGAATTGGTTATGTTTCATTGAAGCACTCGTCTGTATAGCGTTTTGAGATTAAGTTGATTGGATTTATAGGATTATAATCAGAAGAGGCCATCACAGGAGCTTGTTGCAAAAGATCTGCACGGCATGGAATGGAGATTTCGACACATTTATAGGGGTATGCACTAAATTTAATGGATGATTAGCTGTGTATTTCTCTATTTGTTGCTGATATATTTTTGGATTGTGTAGGTCAACCAAGAAGGCATTTGCTCACTACTGGATGGAGTGCTTTTGTAAACAAGAAGAAGCTCGTCTCCGGAGATGCTGTGCTTTTTCTTAGGTTCGAAATTTGCCTTTTTGTGAAGGCCTAATTAACATCTTATTGAAATCTTATCTAGTGTTGCTGGCAGGGGCGAGGATGGAGAACTGAGGCTGGGAATCCGAAGAGTTTCCCAAATTAAAAATGGCACTTCCTATCCATCTTCGTGTAGCAAGCAGCTGAACCACAGCACTTTTGCAGATGTGGTCTGTGCTGTATCTATGAAAAGTGTTTTCAGCATTTACTACAATCCAAGGTACGTTACTGTCTACACCATTCAGATTTATATTGCACTAATGGCCTTCGGGACAGAAGAAGTTAAAACTATTTTGTTGATGTGCAGCAGGGCTAGTTCATCGGCATTCATAGTACCAGTCCATAAATTCTCAAAGAGTCTCGATCACTCTTTTTCTGTTGGAATGAGGTTCAAAATGCGGTTTGAGACTGAAGATGCAGCAGAACGAAGGTGTGACCTGATTGAACCTGAGAATCTCAAGTTGAAATTATATTGTTTTTAGCCTGAAGAGAGTAGACTGACACCACAGTTCGATCATGGCCTTAACTGATTTTTTTTTCATTTTTTGTAGATACACAGGACTCATAACCGGAATTAGCGACTTTGGATCCTGTTAGATGGCCTGGTTCAAAATGGAGATGCTTGTTGGTATGTTTGCATGCTTTCTTACCTACAAGAAAATCTTTTACAAGTTTTTGTCTAAAATGCCGGTGACTTTGGTTAGCATATCTGGAAGGTGCTAACAGTTCTGAATTGGAACATAATGTTTTGAGTTCATCTACTTGCATACCTTCATGTGATTGTTTTGGATGCTTCGGTTTTATCTTGTCGACTAGTCTCTATGATACAAAGTCATTGATATATCCTCATTGTTTCTTATTTATCGGATCATTACTAGAGCTAATCTAATAGTTATTTCTGACTCATTTTCATAGGTAAGGTGGGATGATATAGATGCCAACAAGCAAAGTAGGGTTTCTCCCTGGGAAATTGAACCATCTGGTTCTATTTCTAGTTCCAACAGCTTGCTCTCATCCGGTTCGAAAAGGAACAGGGTTGGGTTGCCTTCAGGAGAACCAGAATTTATGGTTCCTGGTAGGTTCTTCTGCATAGCTAAATCTCTTTCCACTGTGTCATGCAGCTTTATTTGATTTGGTCCTCCGTTCTTCTAACAGATGGAAATGGAGCATCTGACTTTATGGAACCTTTGCGGTTCCAGAGGGTCTTGCAAGGTCAAGAAAGTTTGGGTTATAACCCGTTTTACAACAGTGCTGCTAGTCACAACATGCATCAGTCTGAGATACCACACTGTTTTCCTGGTTCTAATGGTTCTGGTATTACCGCAATAGGAAATGTTGGTCCCGATATTTCCTATAAAGGTGTAGGCTTTGAGAATCTTTCCAATTCCATAAGGTCTTGCAAGGTCAAGAAATTTTTGTAAGCTCTCCATATAGAAAAGGCTCAACTCGAGTAAATGACAGCACTGCTGTTGTCCCTAATGTTGGGCAATCATCGGGGACTAGAAGTGGATGGTCTTCCTCAATGCAGGGCTATAATACTCATAGTCTTATACCACCATCTGCTGCATTTGCTCAAGTTTCCTCACCGTCTTCGGTGTTAATGTTCCAACAAGCAAGCAATACAGTTCTAAACAATCCTATTCATAACTTCAATGGCTCTGAAAAATATGGGACGTGTTACTGCCAGCTTCAATTGGCGAACATGATTCTTGTGGGAGGGATCACGTTACCATGGATTCGTTTTGTCATACTAATGATTATGTTGGCAATTCACCACCTTTGGCGGCTCAACCTGCATTCCTGACTAACCAAGAATTAGCTTCCTCGTGTGAAAGTAGCTGCAGACTCTTTGGTTTCTCCTTGACCAAGGGAAGTCTTGATGGTACTAATGACGATGACATGGTGCAGGCAACATTATCTTTGGGTAGTGGATCTTTTTTACCTTGTGTCGGAGAAAAGTTTCACCCGAAGTCTCCAGTGGTGACAAACACAGTCGGAATCAATTGTACTAAAGTAAGCAATCACTACGCTGTCAGACAAACGCTTTTTGATATTGCATTGTAGTCACGAAATGGTGAAATCAGGCGCAATGCGATTGTTACTGAAAATGACCATGTTTCGAGTCAATTCCTATACTGATAGTTGGCATTGTTCTTGCAGGAAATTCTGCAACATTGTCTTAAAAACTATGATATATATTGATGAAGCAGCCGCCGATGCAGCTGATGTCGAGCAGAAAGATGCCAATGATTGCTAAAGACTGCATGTGTGTTTTTTTTTAATTTCAAGAATCTAGTAGTTTCAAGACCTATAACTGAAAACTTGTAATAATTTTATGAAATGCAACTGCCTTATCATGCCTATGATAAGAAAACCTTGTGTTATTAACCTTTTTATGATGTTATTCCCAATTCCCACTTTATGCATCTCTATTCCATATTTCCATTCTGGTTCGGACTTGACTCGACTCAACTCTGGACATTTCGTGTCTTTTTGTGAACAGAAATGTAATGGATTCTGTAAGAGAATCCGAAGCAACCCCGACATCGGCTGTTGCTAGGCTGAGGTTCGATCGAGTTGAGTTAAAAAATTTTAAATTATTCGAGTTTACAAGTCCTATTTTATGATTCAAACTTTATTTGAATTGAGTCGAATCAAGTCGAGTATTCGAGTTTTTGTACAAATTTAATTGTAATTATTTATAATGTTATAATACATATTGATTACAATTTAAACGATTTTCTATATCCATATATGATATATATATATATCTTTATATTTTTATATGTTATATACTTAATATATTAGAAAGAATTGACAGACTCGACTTGAACTTGAAAATTGATCAACTAATTACTAAAAATTTTGAGTTATTCGAATTTTTGTTTTATAACTCAATTTTTATTTAAAATATTTATGAATCAAATTTATAAAATTATGAGCCGAATCAAAAAAAGTCGAATCTTTCGCATGGAGTCGAGTTTCACCACCCCAGCTGTTGCCACCGTTGTTTTCCTCTTGATTTTGATCTAGATAAGAATAGCAATTGTAGTTTTGGTTCAAATCCTTTGTGGCCTATGTTACCTTGCCTTTCTATGTTTCAGTCACTCGGGTAATTATTTGCATCCGTTTTCATGTTTTTAGGGTTAATTACACCAGATTTTCTCACAAAATGATCTATTTTAAATTGATCTCAAACTTTAAAATTATTTAATTATGTCATTAAAATATTATTATCGTATCGATTACAATTCTGTCAATCTAAATTGTCATCTTAAAATTGATGTGGACCGTATATAAAACACCAGATGTTCTCACATTATTATTATTATTATTATTACTACTACGCCGCCACCCAGCAGAATTATTAGTATAGAATGTTAAATGATTAAATTTTTTTAAATAAGATTAAAAATTTAAATTTTGATATTATGAAAAATAAAAATTTAGTTAGAAAGATCGTTATTATAACAAGCATATGTAGTACTTAATCCAAATTAATCGACCAGTAAATATATTATCGATAATTTTTTAAATATCTATAATTATATCATTTTTAATAAATATTATATTTAAATTATATTTCGAATAAATCCAAAATGGCTCTTATGCAGATGAAAATTATTAGTCAACTGACTATAAATAATTTGAAATGACTTGTCAGAATGACACATTAGAAGACCAAAATATTTTATATTTTATACAATTTTATAAAATTATTTTTTGATTAATGTGTCATCCTGTAAAGTCAGCATATTTGTCTATATGATACTGCTATCGCGACATGCACTGCCATATAAATTGGTCATATTATTTTAAGCCATTTATCGTTAGTTGACTAACAATTTTCATCTGCAGAGGGGTTATTTTGACTCAAAATAAAATATTAAGGCTTAAAATGTTTAAAAAAAAAAGACTAAAATAACAATTCAGTCAAACGTTTGAGACATTTTTTTGGAACTTGATTAATACAATGATCAATGATGATCTTTTTAAAATTTCAACAATAACTGGAGGATATTTAGTGAAATTAACCCAATCAAGTATTATAAGCAGCCTATAAATAAAGCCGCAAAAGTCATTTTTTTTATCTTTTTCCCTCCCCAGTTTTAAACCTTTGTCAGTGGAGTAGAAACACCAATAAAACGTAGCAAAAAGCCAAAGCCCCCAAATAAAATCTTAAAAATAACGACGAAAGAAACAAAGCTAAGAGAGAAAATCAGCTGATCAGCGGAGGATCTTAGCGAAGATGATGAAATATTTTGGTAGAGGGAAGGACTCCGCAGCTGATGTGTCCCCTCAATCATTCAGTTCTCCGCCGTCGGCGTCGGCTTCTCCGGTGACCGGTCCCGCTAGACCGATTCGATTGGTGTATTGCGACGAGAAAGGGAAGTTCCAGATGGATCCGGAGGCTGTTGCGGCTTTGCAGCTTGTCAAGGAACCAATTGGAGTCGTTTCTGTATGTGGCCGGGCTCGTCAGGGAAAAAGCTTCATTTTAAATCAGGTAATTTTCATTTCTTTTCTATTCTACTTGTTTTAATTGTTGAATGGAAGAAATTTTATGTTCTTTAGGTGCTTTCGCATGTGAAATAATGAAGTCTAGGTTTTTTTACTTTAGAGGAGTAGAAAAAATTAAACTTAGGGTTCAGGCACGACGGAATGTGTAAATTGTGATCAATTGGAGGGTTTTTTGATGTAAATTTGCTTTTTTAGAAGTCTTCATTTATTATAGCTGTAAGGGGAAACTATCAACATTAATTTAAGTTCATCTTAGTGTATTTGAGTGGAGATTACTAACCGTGTGAGTAATGTAAGCTTGCTAGAAACATAACACTGGATATTATAATTTTAAATTTTGATTTAATGACTTAAGTGAGTATGACTGTATGAGTATAGAGAAAATATATAAGGCTTAACATGAAACATGTTCACTCTATGCACAGGAGATGTGAATGTTACTGTAAAACTTAATCTTATGAAGTGACTCTGGCCAGCTAAATATTTTAGCTGAATTAACTTTTCTTGTTTCCTTTATTCTCAATTTTTGTAAAGCATAATTATTGAGTTATTTGTGGTATTGCAGTTAAATATTGTACAGTTTTAAGTGATATTCATCTTGCATGTTATCCGCTTTTTTTATCAGCATTTTGATTTATATTGTTTCTTTTACATATGAGATGGCTGTGCATTCATTTTTGTGCTATAGCTTCTTGGAAGGAGTAGTGGATTTCAAGTAGCATCAACTCATCGACCATGTACTAAAGGGCTTTGGTTGTGGAGTGCACCGTTAAAGAGAACTGCTCTTGATGGAACTGAGTACAATCTTTTGCTATTAGATTCTGAAGGAATAGATGCCTATGATCAAACGGTTAGTTTTCACTTCTCGTGGGAATGGATTGGTTATATTCTTTTATTTTGTGTTTTTTGACTTATGCTCTTATCTTGCAAACTTGACAGGGAACGTACAGCACTCAGATATTTTCCTTAGCTGTCCTTTTATCTAGTATGTTTATCTACAACCAGGTTGGCTCTTTTCTTTTCCATTTTTATAGAGACATTAATCCGTTTAAGTGGAATGTTAATAAGGTTATACATCTGATACTTAGATGGGAGGCATAGATGAAACTGCATTGGATCGTCTCTCTCTTGTCACTCAAATGACAAAACATATTCGAGTAAAAGCTGGAGCAAGAACAACCACTGCTTCTGAACTTGGGCAGTTCTCCCCAATCTTTGTTTGGCTTCTTAGGGTAACATTTGATTACACACAGAAATATGCGCACACTGTCTTATTATTGGTTGATACATGTTTGGTTCTTGAATATGGATGTGATGAGCATTCTCATGGTTTTAAAGTATACTTTTTCCAGTACACTTTTGTAAGATATTTGTCTTGCTTGCAGGATTTTTATCTGGATTTGGTGGAGGATAATAGAAGAATCACTCCCCGTGACTACCTAGAGCTTGCTTTACAGCCAGTTCAAGGTAGTGGGAAAGATATAGCTGCAAAAAATGAGGTAATTCTAACAGAGTTTTTAATTGGGGGAGTAAAAGAACCCAATATAGATTTTGTGGAGGTGTGATGAAATGAAGGTGCCTTAAAATTTTATTGCTCTTTGAATTGTTTTATCTGCTGTGTTAGATATCCCTGGGATTCTAGTTAGTTTTTTTTCCTAATCGCATTCCTTTCTTCAAAAGATTCATTTCTCCCATGTTTATGATGAAGGATTTGAGGAACCAAGTATTTGAATTATTTTCTCTATGATCGACATTCCTCTTCATTGATTAGATATTCATTTCTCCAATGTTTATCACAAAAGATATGAAGAACTAAAGTATATGAAATTCTGCGATACACGCTGATTATGCATTGTTAATTATTGATAGATCCGAGACTCCATTCGAGCTCTATTTCCTGATAGAGAATGCTTTACCCTTGTGAGGCCTTTGAACAATGAAAATGATCTCCAAAGACTTGATCAAATTTCGGTTAGTATCTAACTGTTTTCACATGTGCCATTCTCTCTCTGTTATCTACTATTCTTTTTTTATTTTTTCTGTCTCCTCACTATTTCACTGCCGATTGTGGCTTTTCTGTTTGGCATATGTACTAAGACCTTAGTTTTAATATGTAGCTTGACAAACTGAGACCTGAATTCCGAGCTGGGCTTGATGCATTGACAAAATTTGTTTTTGAGAGAACAAGACCAAAGCAGGTTGGAGCTACTATACTGACTGGGCCTGTTCTTATTGGTATCACGGAATCTTATCTGGATGCTTTGAATAAAGGTGCAGTGCCCACAATATCTTCATCCTGGCAGGTTAGTTACTGTTCTGTTGCCAGGACATGCTTCCAGATACATTTTAATGGCACAAGAGGGTTAAAGAATGACTTTGATGCTGAAACAGTAATAGAAATATTCCAAAGCTTAAAAAGTGTAAAAGTTTCCTCAGTTTCTTTAAAAAGGATTCTTATCAGTGTTATTTCATACAGAGTGTGGAAGAAGCTGAGTGTCGAAGAGCATATGATTCTGCTTCAGATATTTATAGGTCAACTTTTGACCGCACAAAGCCACCTGAGGAAGTAAGTGATGCTTTTATCCTAATTATTAGGTGGTACTTTGGAAATATTTTATCATTTTAATCTTGATGGTCCTAGGCGGCATTGAGGGAGGCTCATGAAGAAGCAGTCCAAAGATCACTGGTGGTATACAATGCCAGTGCTGTAGGAGTTGGTTCAATGAGGAAGAAATACGAGGAGCTTCTACAGAAATTCTTCAGAAAGGAATTTGAGGTATGGAGTCACTCAAATGCTACCTTGTTATGTTTTATTTCTACCTCATCAAAGTTCATGGTAAGCCTTGAGTTATGGATTGGTCATTATGCAGGATTATAAAAGGAATGCATTTATGGAAGCAGATTTGCAATGTTCAAATGCCATCCAGAGCATGGGAAAGAGATTGAGAGCAGCATGCCATGCTTCTGATGCAAGCGTAGATAATGTTGTGAAGGTAAGTGGTCACTGTGCAGTTGCACTTATTCTTCATGCAAGGACTTCAATCTAATTCTGGAACTTTATTTCTCCTCGTTAACTGCTGTTTTAAAATGATATTCCAGATTTGGATTTTGTATCACTAAAATTGTAAGGATGAAGGCTAGTTAATCAACCAACCTGAATGGAGTTATCTGTTTTGGTCTTAATTTATTGCCTTTGTATTTATCCTATATGGAAAGTCACTTTCATTTTCATGTTATACCAAGAAGACAAGTTACATAGGATGTGTTTCATTGGGTTTATTAGAATATCATATGCAGGTACTTGATGCTCTTCTGTCCGAATATGAAGCATCATGCCATGGTCCTGGAAAATGGCAGAAACTGGCTGTATTTTTACAGCAAAGGTTTGTATCAATATATATATATATATATTTATTTCTTTAAGATGGTTGTACCATATTTGCTTTGTATTAAGTTTCTAATTTGGATTATTATCTTTCCTTGTCTATGCTATTAAATTGTCAGTATGGAGGGGCCAATACTGGATTTCACCAAGAGATGTATAGATCAGATTGTATCTGAGAAGAATTCCCTCGCATTGAAATATCGTTCAATTGAGGACAAGATGAAGTTACTTAACAAGCAGCTGGAAGATAGTGAGAAATATAAATCTGAATACCTGAAGCGTTATGATGACGCTATCAATGACAAGAAGAAGCTTGCTGATGAATATGCAAGCCGTATGAATAAATTGCAAGGGGATACCAGTTCACTGAAGGAGAGATGTTCTAGTTTAATGAAATCCTTGGATTCTGCCAAGCAAGAAACACTAGAATGGAGAAGGAAATATGATCAGGTGTTGTCAAAGCAGAAAGCCAAAGAGGATCAGACTGCCTCAGAAATTGAAGTGCTCAAGTCCCGGAGCACTGCTGCTGAAGCAAGACTGGCTGCTGCTAGAGAGCAATCTGAGTCCGCTCAAGAGGAGGCAGAGGAGTGGAAAAGGAAGTATGACTTTGCTGTTAGAGAGGCAAAAGCTGCTCTTGAGAAGGCAGCAATTTCGCAAGAGCGGTCAAGCAAGGAAATTCAACTCAGGGAAGATACTCTGAGGGAAGAGTTTTCACATACATTGGCTGAGAAGGTGCTGTATCTCTTTCTCCTTAGTTTCACTCAATCATGTATTATGCAAATGTAAGATGCAGCAAGAAAATGTGATTTGTTTATCTGCTGGTGAACATTTCAGGAAGAGGAAATAAAGGACAAGACAGCAAAGGTTGAGCGTGCTGAGCAGTCCTTGACAACATTAAAGCTAGAGTTGAAGGTGAGCTTGTTAAATTTATGCATGTATGATTCTGTATGTGTCTATGTATTATGCTCTATATCTAATGCATTGGAACATGATTACTTAGAGTTGTTAATTATGATTTACAAGAATGTTCTAGGCTTACGTTAACTGCATTTGCAAACTTTACAAAATTTGACAATTGGTAATGGTTTGCAGGCTGCTGAATCAAAAATAAAGAGTTATGATGCCGAGATTTCATCATTGAAGGTTGAAATTAGGGAGTTAGTCGATAAGCTAGAGAATGCTCACACCAAGGCTCAGTCATTCGAGGGAAAAGCAAGGATTATGGAACAGGAGAAGATCTATTTGGAGCAGAAGTATTCTTCTGAGTTTGAGAGGTTTGCAGAAGTTGAAGAAAGGTGTAGAGTAGCCGAGAAAGAAGCAAGGAAAGCAACAGAGTTGGCTGATAAAGCACGAACAGAATCAGGGGCTGCTCAAAAGGAGAAAAGCGAGATACAGAGAGTAGCAATGGAAAGATTATCTAGAATTGAGAGGGCTGAGAGGCAAATTGAGAACTTGGAGAGAGAGAAAACAGACTTGGAGGATGAACTCCATAGAATTCGTGTCTCGGAGATGGATGCTGTTTCTAAAGTTGCATTACTAGAGGCAAGGGTCGAAGAGAGGGAGAAAGAGATAGAGTCATTGTTAAAAACAAACAATGAACAGAGGGCTAGTACAGTCAAAGTACTTCAAGATCTTCTTGACTCGGAACGCGCAGCACATGCGGATGCAAATAACAGGGCTGAAGCCCTTTCTCTTCAGCTACAGGCTGCACAGGCAAAACTTGATTCATTGCAGCAAGAGTTGACTTCCGTTCGTTTAAATGAAACTGCTTTGGATAGTAAGCTAAAAGCTGCCTCCCACGGAAAGCGATTCAGGACAGATGATGAATTTGGGGTGGGATCTGTTCAAGATGTGGACATGAGTGACAGAATTTTGAGAGCAAATAAGAAGTCCAGGAGCACAACCAGCCCCCTGAGACATTCACATTTAGAAGACGGCGGGTCTGTATTCAAAGGTGACGATGACAACCAGAATCAGCAAAACAATCAGGACAACTACACAAAGTTCACCGTGCAAAAACTCAAGCAAGAACTCACGAAACATAATTTAGGCGCTGAGCTGCTTGCGTTAAGGAATCCGAATAAGAAAGAAATCCTTGCTCTGTACGAGAAATGTGTGCTGCAGAAGTCTTGATAGTTTGATTTCGGTTCATATTATGACTTTGTATATGAAGGGGGCATGTAATCTACTTTTAGTTCGATAAGAGTTCGAGTTGATGAGCTTAGCTAAGGTGAAGTTTTAAGTTCTCTCACCAAACTTTTTCTTTATATATAATTTGATTTAAACAGACATCAATGGTTTTACTTTTAGGATAAGGTTTGTGTGTCATATATAGGCATGTTTGTGTATTTGATTGTTGACTCACAAGGTGTGATTTTTGCAGTTCATATTTGTTTCTGAATTCTTAAACCTACTACTTGGTTGAAGGAATATGCTAAAGTTTGATTGTATTACTCACATCAACTGGTCAAATGTTTGTAGCTTGAATTATTATATGCACTTTTTAAAAATGTTTTTAACGTATATTTTTATTTTTAAAAAGGTAAATAATAATAATATATAATTGTCTTATTTTAAAAAAGTTTTTTCTTTAGTGTCTTGATTTTAAGATTTAGATATTTATTTTAGTGTTTAGAGGTTTAAGTCTAATAAAAATCCATTGTTAATGCTTATTCTGTTTTTTTATTTTTTGTTTATAGGTTAAAATCACTAAATCCAAGAACATATTACCTTAAAACCTAAAAAATGTCAAACCTGTTTAATGATCAATTACTTAAAAGAATTGATAGTGATAATTATCTGTAATAACACATTTATAGCATGCCAAAAAATAAATCTAATAATAAAAAAAAATCGTTTAATTATTTAAATGTTCATTATTTCAATCATTGATTATCAAAACCAATTCCCCTCTTAAAAACAAAACTTCTCTATCATAAAATTTTGCAGTTTGTCAAACAAAACCCATGCAACCTTTCTAAATTATGTTTGAAATTAACTTTTAAAAAAAACGCTAAAAAGTATTTTTCACTTTGAATATAAATCTTTCTACTAATACTTTCCAATAATTTGACACGTGACTTAAAAGAGAACAACTAAATTCTGATTTAAAAATTTAATTTTTAATAATAAATTTATAAATAATTAGATCTTCAATAAAAAAATATAAAATTTTAAATTCATAAGAAATGTGACCGATTCCAATCTCTGATCCATTTCTAAATATAAATATCTTAATATATATGTAAAATCAAAAATCGTTCACAAGAGTTTCATGATTCAAATGTCGACCACTACTTTATAAAGTTTATTACTTCAATCATTGATCATCAATGTCCAATCCCCCTCGTTATTACAAACAAGAACCAAAATTTCTATCATATCCTGCAGTTTGTTGGTAGACAAGAGAACATGCATAGCTTTCTCAATTATGTTTGAAAGCAAAATTTGGCCTAACTTTTAAACAAACAAGCAAGTTATATATATATATATAGTGACCCATTGTGTTGGGAATTCTTGGTTTATCTCAATTCACCTGTGTCATGTTCAAGTTTTTTTTTAATTAAATAGAGATGAATTATATATAATTTAAACTATATATATAATAATAGTGTTGGGGATTCTTGGTTTATCTCAATTCACCTGTTTCATGTTCAAGTTTAATTGCAGAAAGTGAAGTGAAAGTAAAGATTACTAGCATCGAATCCCGACTAAATTCGGAGTCAAGTCCAGACCTTTAAACAGATACAAACTCTCCAAGTATTCTTTTCTCCGTTAACGAGACTCTCGAATCCGAGATTTTACGGTGTGCATTTCAATGTGAAAATTTCATCCCCCCTGCTTTCTTTTCTTTCCCACTAAAACAAACCTGTAAAGCAAACATTCAAGTGGGTACTGTACATTGGAAAAGCAAAATTTTGAGAGCAAAAACTAATTGGGGTGTGTTTCACTTTGTGGCCTTGTTCTTGCAACAAGCTATATGGAGGGGAAATCTTTTCTCAAGCTACACTTCCTTGATCCGAGCCGTCTTCGTAGTAGTAAGGAGTCAATTTCCCGTCCTTTTTGGTAGTACCATTTAGCTGGGTCTCGGCACCGGCTTCTTGCAACATCTGACCACCCTTCTCATCGAGGGGCGGTTGATTGGGAGTGGACTGGTACAGAGGAGGCTGATGTTGAGGACCTTGTATATTTCTTCTTTGAAGCAAGGATCGAGTTTGGAAATAGTCTGCTCCTTTCCGATCTAGAGAACCCACTAGGCAATCATTCAAATGTTGAGTTAATGGAAAGATGAAGAAGGGTTAATTTGAAGTAATTTTGAAATATCAAGGGTTATTTTTTAGAATTAGGACTAAATTATATCAAGGGTAAGATTGAGGGTTAAATTTATTGAATTTTTTAAAAATTGATTTGTGTAACATATTGTATTTTTAAGAAAAAAAATAGTTTAATGACCATTTGGGTACAATTTTGTAACAAAACATAAAATTTAATTGTTATTCTATAACTTTTAAAAGTTTGGTTACCATTTTGTTTTTTTAAGAATAGTTTAATGACCATTTGGGTACTTTACTTTAAATTTATTAAATTATTTCGAATTAGGACCCAACTGATTGAATGTAATATAACATTTTTTAGATATCGAGTTGGAAGAAAGTGTCTAATTCAAGTATCAATTCGAGAGAAAAATATTCTTTAAATATCAACTTAAGAGAATGTGTCTAGTTCAAATACCAAGTGTCTATATATACAGTTCCTTGCCTCTGAAAATACCAACAGTCAAAAGAATTCAGAAGCTTTCAGCTATGGAGATTAAGTTCCAAGGCGAACAGGAAGCACCCCTTCTGCAAAATTCGACATTGGCACAATAACCAGAAACCGAGAGGAAAACCCTCATACAGCAAGCAATAAGCCAAACGTTTCAAACCACAGTACATTTGGCCAACCTATTACCCATCGGGACCGTCCTCGCTTTCCAAAACTATTCTCGCCGATCGTCACCAACGAAGGCGACTGCGACTACGTGGGGCGGTCAATGACTGCGGCCCTCTTATTCCTTTGCGGGATGTCGTGCTTCGTGTCTAGCCTCACGGATAGTTTCAGAGACAAGGATGGCAATGCGTGTTAAGTTGGAGTAATGATAAATTATACTTTATCCCCTAAAAATATATAATTTATTGTTGGTCTCTTCGATAAATAATGTTGAGTTTCGCTATTGTGGTCACGGTTAATGGTTCGTGGGTGATCTCGGCCCTCTCCCTCCCAAATTCGCCGAGAAATATAAGCTCTGTGCCTCTATGGTTCATCGATTCGTCCATGCTTTCATGTCTGTACTGGTGTTTGCGGCTGTGGCGTTGTTTGATCAGAATGTGGTGAGTTGCTTCTACCCGACGCCGTCGAGTCAAGCTCTGGAGATCCTCACGGCGTTGCTTGTTGGGGTTGGGGTTTTGGTATGTTGTTTATTGTTTTTTTCGACTACTCGCCATGGAATTTGGTTTCCCTTGTCAACAAATTAACCATTTTCTCCTTTCGGTTTGATGTATATGTGTGAATGTGTGTGTATTCCTATGTTCTTGTTTTAACATCATAATAGTTTTTACCTCTTCATACGTTTGAAGGTGGGGTTTTTCCTATTGTTGTTTACTTGGATAGAGGTTATTTTTTAGTATAATTATCGGTATCAAATCGATTGATTGACTAATCTGAATCGAATATTGTAGAGGTCTATTATGAG
Organism: Hibiscus mutabilis; assembly: GCA_019671005.1. Classification (NCBI taxonomy): domain Eukaryota; kingdom Viridiplantae; phylum Streptophyta; class Magnoliopsida; order Malvales; family Malvaceae; genus Hibiscus; species Hibiscus mutabilis. The sequence goes on from CM033755.1 coordinate 28,596,025, forward strand.
ATGATCCTCTCAATCCAGTTGCACTATTCACGACATTAAAATTCGAAGCCTTAGACCAATTGATTATTAATTAGATATAGATTATTTAAAGCATACGAACTCTTTACTACTCAATCAACAAACATAAATTCATATATATATATATATATATTTGTAAAGAAAGTAATAAAAACACTCGAAATAAAAAAATGGTTCTTAAACTTGGTAAGTTTGATGAATTTGACCCTTGGATTTTTAGGTCAAATAGGCTATTGAGTTTGGAAATTTTAATCAAATCGACCCTTGACTATTTTTGAAGTTAAATTGACTTTTGAATTTTTTTTGAATCAAATTGATTCATGAACTTCACAAGTTACAATAGAAATATTTAAGGACAATTTTGATCAAGATTATCAAATTCAGAGATCAATTTGTCACAAAAAAATATACATGGACAAATTTACCAAACGTATTAAATTTAGTGACCATTTTACAAACCTAACTAAAACAATTAACAATGAAGTAAAAAGCCCGATAGCTGATTGAAACTTTGTTGGGCCAACTGTCATTCTCCGCCCATTCAGCCCAATGTGTCTGGCCCGCTTATTACATTTTCTCTACCAAATTCACATTTTTCTCGATATCGAAACAACATTGTCTATCGAACTAATACTCAATCAACAATGATAGGAAATACAATAATATTTTTAACATGAAATGAAATCCCAATGTTTTACAATTTTATGATTGGTTTGCTTAAAAGATGAACTCGATGTTCCTGTCCAACAATGGAGACAAAGTTGAGGATTTTATGATAGCTTGAAACAGGTGGCATGTTTATAAGACAGTTAAATGTGTCAAAGCCAGAACCATAACTCAAATGAAAAATACATGCAACAACCCCTCATAATATTTTATCCATACTACTTAAACCACTCACTTTCTTTAATATCTAAGACTATCAATATTTTTTTTCGAATCCATCGAATGGTCTCACTGAAAAATGAAATGTTGTTATTTTAAGTAATCCAAGTTCGAACAACTCTCAAGGAATAGACCAGTGGCAATAGGACAAGTATGCTGATATCCTCTTCCTTCACGAGCCTTTCACTAGGGACAAGGACCGGCCCTACCTCCACAGTCTCAACTCTCAAGGAATATCCTCCCGTCCCTCAATCCTAGGCCACAATTTAATGTCTCAACCCCTCTACACCCACAGTATATGATGTTAATTGAAGAATAAGGAATATATATATGTGATGTTACATTCAAAAATAATTAGTTTTTTTAATAATTTTAATGTAATTATAAGGTAATACATGTTCATATTTTTTCGTAATTCTTTAATAAGACATATATTTTTCGTAATTATAGTGTCAACGTGTCACTTGCTTCGGCTAAGCCGATCGTAGCCGTTGGTGAAGGCGGGAACGTCATATGGGGAAGGCAGCAGCTAATGCCCGCCTTTCTACTCGAGAGTTCGTTAGTTAAAAAGCGAGAGGTTTTGAAACCGGTTTCGGCTGCCGCAGGAGGAAGCGATTCCGCCGGGTGAGGTCCGTTTCATCCGTTTTAACTCGGTCAACTCGTCCACGCCCCCGTCACTGACTCATTGACTCGGTTTCATTGCAGGGATGCGAAGATCGCTTCGGTTGGATTCTTCGAGAAGTATCCCGCTCTTGTCACCGGCTTTTTTTTTCTTCATGTGGTGAGTTGTTAAGTACAAGAACCGTTTCAGAGATTCACTTCAACTTGGTCTAAGTTTACTTCATTTTTTTTTTTGAAATTATATGATCATTCATTTATTTACTTTTGATTCCAGGTACTTCTTGAATGTGATATTTAACATTCTCAACAAGAAGATTTACAATTACTTCCCTTATCCTTAGTGAGCATTTGAGTTTTCGTTTAATCTCTTTTGATTCTTAATGCTTGTTTATAGCATGGTTTTATTGTAAAGGATTCTTTTCATGGCAACTTTGGCGCAGTTTTGTTTCGCTCATTCACTTGTTTGTGGGGGTGGTTTACTGTTTGGCGAGCTGGGCTGTAGGCCTCCCTAAGCGGGCTGTAAGTGAAACCCTCAACCCTTCTTTTTATTATAATATACATGTTTTTTTTTTCTGCATTTGATTCTGTTTTTATAGGCCAAATGAGGTCATTAGTGAGAGTCGAACCGTAATTCTTATCAAACTGCTAATGAGTATCGAACTAATTGAATCAACCCATGTTGGAGAATGTGTGCTTCATGTGAGAACTTTATTGCCTTATAGCTTGAATCTTATTAAAGTGCATATGGTGTAAGAAACCCGTGGTTATGTTGGGAATTGTCCATGAGTAGTGATTTTCTTTCAGGGGGGAAAATGTCAGTAATTTTAGTGTAAAAAATATAAATCTTGTGGTGTCCTAAGGTTGTTACCTGCTTCCCTTCGATGAAAACGCGAGAATTTTACAGCAATTTTACCCTGATTAATACTATGCAATTGTTGTTTTTCATGTGAAGCCTATTGATGGAAACTTACTGAAGTTGTTGATCCCTGTTGCTGCTTGTCATGCACTGGAGAAATTATTTCATGGTCCCGGCTCACCATGTCATCCATGGTCCATTCAACGAGATTCATTCATTTAATGACATGTAGGAAAGAGGTGAAGATTCACCTTAGAAAAAAAATGAGATGAAAAATTATTATTGGATAGGACAATGAATGACGTGGTCAGCCAGACCCAGCTAATAATTTTTCCATGCACTGGGCCATGTAACTAGCAATGTTTCCTTCGCAGCTGTTGCTGTCTCTTTCACCCACACTATCAAAGGTGTTAATGACATTATGAATCCATTCTCTTTTGTATACATACATACATATATCTACGCGTTGGTTAAGTTAACTATAGCTTATGAAGCTCATAAGGCTTAACTTGTTTGTTTTTCAGCTCTTGAGCCTTTTTTCAATGCTGCTGCTTCACAGTTCATACTTGGACAATCCATACCAATCACTCTTTGGCTGTCTCTTGCTGCTGTTGTTATAGGTAAATTTTGTATTCTCTGTTTGATCGCCTTATTCAAAGCCAGTTCAAGTTGTAAATTGTATTCTCTTAATTCCCTCTAGCTCTTATTGTGCATACACAACAAAGTATAAACTCTGTATTTTATATTGGCATATTCAAATTTCACCTTGTTTGGGTGTCTGAATACAGGTGTATCCATGGCATCGATGACTGAGCTGTCATTCAACTGGACGGGTTTCATTAGCGCAATGATTTCCAACATCTCCTTCACTTAGAGGAGTATCTATTCCCAGAAAGCCATGGTGACCATTCTTTGAAACTCTCAACCTTTCTTTTCATACTTTTTAGTTTGTGCAGAACTTAAGGCTTCTAATAATTGTTGGTTTTCCATGTATATGCAGACGGATATGGACAGTACTAATGTCTATGCTTATATTTCCATTATTGCTCTTATCCTCTGTATTCCCCCAGTCATCTTTGTAAGTAAAAAGAAATGTTCCAATGGCATGAACATGCAGTGTTTTCCTGTGGCTAAAAGCTTAAGCACACAGTCTGTCTAAACCTTTCCATGTTTCCCTATCTGCCTGTTGCAGTTTGAGGGTCCTCAGTTGATGAAGCATGGGTTCAATGATGCTATTGCTAAAGTGGGCATGACTAAGTTCGTCACAGATCTTTTCTGGGTGGGAATGTTCTACAATCTCTATAATCAGGTAATTTTTTTTAATTTTCTCCATTTAGAGTGTTTCAAGTTATGTTTTCCGGACGCTAGTGTGAGTGTTAGATACGGGTGTGTATGGCACGCTAGTGTGAGTGTCATATCTCTATATCCATGCGTTGAACATGAGTACTTTAAGAATTTGATGAAGTTCTCATTTCTTTTGCTGTTCTTTGGTCATTCAGTTGGCTACCAACACACTGGAGCGGGTGGCAACACTCACTCATGCAGTAGGCAATGTGCTGAAACGTGTGTTCGTGATTGGCTTCTCAATCCTGGTCTTTGGTAAGTTTATAGTTTCGCAGATTCCGTGGATTTCTTCATTTCATGATACGACCGTATCTGACAAACTGTATTTGGTGCAGGAAACAAGATTTCAACTCAAACAGGTATTGGAACAGCCATAGCAATTGCTGGAGTGGCAGCCTACTCTTTCATCAAGGCCAAGCTGGAAGAAGAGAAACGAGTGAGTAAAATACATTTAAGACAAATACACGAGTTCTGAACAAAAATGGAGAATCAACACTTTCAAATTTGGATGTCGTTGGAGAATCGACACTCTCGATAACATTCAATTTTGAGAGTGTCGATTCTATCCGCTCGATCAGCATCGACACTCTCAAAATTTTGTGGGGAAAAAAAACAATTTTTAAGTGATAGAAGTCTCAAAATTAAAATATTGTGCATGCAAGTAAAACTTTCTTTTTCATAAGCAAGCTTATTTTAAAGATTTAGGGTTTAGAGTTTAAATAAATATACTTATATAATTTTTTTTATATCGAAAGTGCATAATTTTTTTTTATATTGATTAAATAATAATTTAATTGACTTAATTAAATTAGATAATGATACTTTTGGTTTAATCATGATTTTTATTCTCTTACTTTTTTATACAAATTGAGTTGGGACTTAGTCATATATTTTAGTAAACTTAAGAAGTAAGTTCAATTAGGTAGTACTATTAAATATTTTGTTAAATTTGGGTTTGAAAACTAGCAATTTAATATTATTTATTAAACATTAAATTCCAAAACGTTTATTCTAAAAAAAAATTCAGAAACGTTTTATTGTGTTCTTAAAGTATTAGTATAATGCAGATCTACTAGTTGGCCTAGTGACTAAAGATGTTCGTCTTATTTTGTATGGGTTTGAATTCCAATATAAAAATATAATATCTCTCTATTTAATAAAAAAATAATTAGTATAATCAAGAAATTTCATTAGTTTAATAGTCAATTAAGTAATAAGTATCAATTTAGATTTAAAGTGAACTATATTTAAAAGGGTAATTATTTGATGCACCGTCAATAAATTTTTTTTCCCAAATAAGCTTCTAAAGCTGTCACGTATCGGGGTTCTAAATCATAACACCTAAATTCTAAACCAAAAATATATTCCAACCATTAAAACTTAACTACAAACACTAAAATTTTAACTCTAATATTTAAACTCAAAAAACTAAACGATTGTAGAAACTTTTTTTCACCGCCAATGCACATAATATTTTCCCTATTTAAAATATATATACTTGTTAGTAATATAATTCAATATTATTTATTATTTATTTTTTAATTTAGAGGAGCCAACAATTAATTATATATTTATTGAAGAGATTAAAAATGTAGTTTTATCATTGTTTCAATTTAATTTTTTTTTTCAATTTCTTTTTATGGGGCCGTAGCCCCATCCGTCCTCTTTCAATACCGCCTTTTTTCCCCTCATGTTTAAAATGTTAGACGCAAATTCTCAGCGTAGTAGACACATACTCTCATATGTTTATAATTTAATTTATTTATTTTAAATATGTTTGACGTTAAATCTTTACTAACATTTAAATGCTCAAACTGAACTACCAAACCAATGGAAGGATTTAATTGATGCCATTCAATGTTTTGGAAAACTTAACCAAATTGTTTCGAAATTTAGAGACCGATTTAGAATTTAAGCTAAAATTCAAAGATATGTTGACGTCAACCCTAATCGTACGGTGGAATTGGTCCAAAAATTCATAGGAAGATCAAGACAGGTTCGACCTAAAATATGTGCGGACTCTGTGATACTTTTTAAAATGAGACCTTTAAAATATTTTATAATAAGATAAAATTGTAAAATATCAAAATTTATCATATTATGTTTGTTTCTTACAAAATAAAAAGAATTTAAACATATGAAACTAAGATAATGTCACAAAACAATTCGAATTAGGGAGGTTTTTAACAAAGCACACAATATAAGCTTAGAAATAGTAGAATTTTCCTCTTAAATAAAATTTTATTTGCCGAAAAAAAAGACAATGTCACAAAACAATCCGAAATCATATTTTCTAATTGTAGGACCCATGATCAAATTCTCAAAGAAAGAGGTGATAAACTAAAAACTAAAAGGATAGAAAGAACTTGAAAAATTAGAAGAATAGAAGTCTGGAACATTAGTCATCAATTGATCAAGGCTTCAAAAGCCAGAGCCGTCCATTTTATCTCCCAATTAAAATTTTAATCTTCAATTAACAACCATCAAATAGAAAAACGAGAATACTGATAAATTTATGATACTAAAAAAAATAAAAAGAGTAATTTATATCATCCAAAAAAGGCATTATACTTTCAACAAAACCACCGAATTGGAGAAGAAACAACCTTTAAAATTTTAAAATCTTCAAATTCCCTAATTAGAAATTCAATCTTCAAAACACTAATTAAAAGTAGTAGTAGGAACCTTTTTTTAACTTTAGAAAATGAATATAATTAATTAGTAGTTGAATTTAAAGTAATTGAAGAAGATTGAAGTTATGATGGACAAAAAAAATTGCCCGTTATACACCGTAGATTCGAAGAGTTTTTCTATAGAAAAAATTGATTACATTTAAATTATTGAGATAATAAGAGAAAAATTAAAAGATTTTTTAAGAAAATAATTTTTTGAGTTATCAGTTTTTTTTTTCAAAGTGTGAGATCCCAAATTTTGAGATCATGTGACGTGTCACATGCTACATTTGTGCATGGCAGGCCTGGAATAAGACTGTGTTCGTCAAAAATTTTGCAACCCCCGTTAGCTCTCAACGCACAGTTTGAACAAAAAAGCTGGATTTTTCAGTTGTGAAAAAATGCTTATTTGGGCACTAAATTTAGTTGAAAAACGCCTGAAATGCACGTTGCTTGTACATGTTTAACATTACTTTTTGGGTGGCGCTCCAATGACTGTTAAAACACAGTTAAACGGTGTAGGTGTCTAAAATCAGCCAATAGATATCAGTGGCCTAATAAATTTATAATGCAAATTAAAAATGTAAAAGAGAAAATTAAATATAATAATATAATTGTGATATTAAATTTATTAGACCGCTAAATATCTATTAAGCCAGTTTTAAATACCGTTACTAGTACTTATATCCCTTGAGCCCAATATAAGAGCAACAACATAGGTCAAGACCATTGGCCTATTGCTCGATTGCCGAACCACAAGAGATCCCTTTCACCACGAACACACTCATAAAAAAACAAAAAAAAAACATTTAATTAAAACGAAAAAAAAAAAAATTAAAGAGATGAATTTGCATCAAAATCCAAAATAAAATCTTTTAAAGAAAACCCATTTATTTACTTTTCCTCCTCTCTGAATCAAATTCAATAAAGAGGAAAAATAAAAAGAAAAAGATTAACCAAAAAAAGGAATTTATTATGGAATTTGTAATTGGCCACTGTTGTTGTTTTTGTTTATGTTATTGCTCTGTTCCTGATTTCACTTTATCTTTCCCCTTAACAAAATTATTAATTTCTTTTAATTCATTGTTCTTCTTTGAAAACAATTCTCACCCTTTCCCTTTCTTGACTTTCACGATATTTAGAGAGAGAAAGGGAAGAATAAGAAGAAGAAAAGAGGGGGGAAATCAACCCCTTTTTGTTGAAAACCCTAAATTTGTGATCTTTGATTTGTGGGTCTTCTCCGATGGAGCCTGGTTCGGAAGGAGAGAACGATCAGGTGAAAAACCCGAACAAAAATGGTAATAGTTCCAATGAAGGTAACGCTAAGCCTAAACGACAGATGAAGACTCAGGTTCAGCTCGAAGCTCTCGAAAAAGCCTACGCTCGTATGTTTATTCATCTCTCTGTTAACTTGTTGATTTTTATTTTTTTAGGTTTATTTTTGGTGAATTTTATTTATTTATTTATTTATTGTTCTTTAGAGGAGACGTATCCATCTGAAGCGACACGGGCTGAATTATCGGAGAAATTAGGATTGACAGATCGGCAGTTACAGATGTGGTTTTGTCACCGGAGATTGAAAGAAAAGAAGGATACTCCTACGAAAAAACCGCGAAAAGGTGCTGCCTTGCCACCGGGATCTCCAATCGATGAGCTGCGTGCCGGGCCTGGCCGGAAAACGGGTCTGGGTCTGGGTCGGGTTATGGATCCAGTCCGTGTACGGAGCCGAGGAAATTGGCGGGAGGTTACTCTCGGGGCATGATGGATGATTTGCCTCCGACAATGAGGAGGTATTATGAGTCTCAGCAGTCGATAATGGAGCTAAGAGCAATTGCTTGTGTGGAGGCACAGTTGGGGGAGCCATTGAGGGATGATGGCCCTATTCTTGGATTAGAGTTTGATCCATTGCCTCCCGATGCATTCGGAGGTATAATCTTGCTTCTATAGAGTTCATTTTTTCGTGAAATGCAGACTACATTTCGCCCTTTCATTCATGGTTTTAGAAAAATTAAATGTTGTTTAGTTTGTTTTACCTTTTGATAGATTGTGTATTGTTGTTTTGTACCAGGCCTAGTACTGGTAGGTGAGAATGAAAATGCATGTTTTGATTTGTTTTTTTTTTCTTTTGTGAACAGCAATTCCCGAGCCGCAGAAGAGGTCTTTGCAGTCATACGAGACCAAAGTATATGAGCGACACAATGGCCACCCAAGCAAAGTTTGTTTCTCAAAACCCCTTTTTCATCTAACTTCCAGTATACTTATATATTAAAATTGTATGTGTGGTTGAAGAAATTGTTGTACTGTAATGTTGTTGTGACAGTTTGTCAATGGTAGGATGAATTATCCATCTGCTTTTCTGAATCATTTGTTTAAAATTTAGGGACTAAATTTTTGTGAACTCTTTCATTTTATGATGCTAGTTTTTTTCTTCACTGTTCATATTTCTTCGAGACTGGTTAAATGGTTCTTGAATGTCTCAATGTGGCCTCTTTTTTGTGCTGGCTGGTTTTAGTTTTTTAGCAGTCTAGCATGTTTAAAGGGATATGCTGGTGGGATGATTATCTTTGATGTTTTATTTATTTTGAGCCAGATGTTATGCTATATTTAGAATTGAAAATGCTTTTTTTTTCATTTTGTGTTGAATTTTGAAGGGAACACAATTTATATTACATAGTGTATATGGTCCCTTTATTGATATCATATGAACCGTGACCTCAGGCTGCTGCAAGGGCTTTTCATGAGTATCAGTTTATTCCAGAGCATTCGAGTCTTAGATCTGATACATATGGACAAGCTACTCAGTCTCTTTTTCATGAATCCCCAGTCGATGGTGCAAGGGGTAGAGCTGCATCATTTGTCCATGGAGAGGAGCCATTGTCCAGGGTTCATGGTATCCAAGGTCATGGATCTCGAGTTCGTGTTTTACCTCAACAAGACAAGACTGCAATTATTCCTTTATCATCTCAAGTGGTTGAGGATCCTATTGCTGAAAGGGATTCATTTACAAATGGCAGAATAACTGCTCAGTCTAGTTCCCATCCGGTTTTGGGATCTGAAGATTCATATATGTTGTCTGCTGGGCAAACCTTGAATAATGATGCTGATTTACGTAATGATAGAAAGCGCAAGGTGCCCAGCTTACTTTAATATGTTTCATATATTATCTACTTACTTCCACAATTTCTAATTTTGTGTCATCTTTCTTCTTGTAGAGTGATGAAATTAGAATTGCAAGGGAGGTCGAAGCACATGAGAACAGAATTCGTAAAGAGCTTGAGAAACTAGATAATAAAAGGCGGAAGGTTTTATTGGTTTTTATTTTTTATTTTTAAATTGACCTGGCAAATCATTGTATCCATTCATATTGGGAAAATTGTTTTTCTCAGAGTGAAGAAAGAATGAGGAAAGAAATGGAAAGGCTTGAGCGTGAAAGAAGGAAGGAAGAAGAGAGGTTATTGCGTGAGAAGCAGCGAGAAGAAGAGAGACTGCAGCGTGAGCAAAGACGTGAAATGGAAAGAAGAGAAAAGTTTTTGCAGAAAGAATATTTACGAGTTAGTTTGAGAAACCATTAATCTGAGTTATTTTGAGTATAATGATATGACTGTAATAAAGAAATATGAGAACTCTCTTTCTTCTAGTCCTTGGTTTTAATTTTGGGATTCTGTATAGGCTGAGAAGAAGAGACAAAAGGAAATGCTTCGCAGAGAGAAAGAGGAAGAGAGACGTAGAGTTGCCAGAGAAAAGGCAGCTGCACGAAAAATTGCTAAAGAGTCTATGGATCTTCTCGAAGATGAACAACTAGAACTCATGGAATTGGCTGCTGCTAGCAAGGGAATACCCTCAATTATTCATCTCAATCATGAGAGTTTGCAAAATCTCGATTCATTTAGAGGTAAGTGTCTCTTGAAGTTTGTATTTTTCTGATTGCCTTTATATAAATTATACTTTGATTGTGAGTTTTCTGACTAAGAGAAAAAAACCTAAACTTTTGACATTACTTTTCTGAAAATTATAGGGTCTAACTGAAACTGGTTCCCTGGTTATCAAGTATGTTAGTTTGCTTTACAGTTGAAAAAATATACATTTTCAGATTCTCTTGAGCCTTCATTCTCCCTTTCCCTTGAAATTCAACCATTTTGATAAAACTACTGGATGTCACCAACATTATGAATATTTTGAATGTCATTGGTTGAAAAAACATTTTGTCCCCCTTTAATGAATAATTATAATTTATTCTTAGCTAGGAGGATATGATTGTGGGTGTATTAATCGTATTTCTTTTGCTTGAATTTGCAGAAAGATTGGCTATGTTTCTCGTACAGTTTATGTGAATTTTTCAATAAATCTTTTTTTGATTTTCATAGTTTGATGGGGGTTGTTCTTTTGCCATCTATTTTGACTTTGTAGCACCTTGGAGCTGATAATAACATTAATATTTCTGTTTTAGACTCTTTAAGCCTGTTTCCCCCCAAGTCTGTGCAATTGAAAAGAATATTTGCCATTCAACCGTGGGTTGATTCTGAGGAGAATGTTGGGAATCTTCTCATGGTATGACATAATTCTCAAACTTTCCGCTGCTTTAAATTACAACTCTAATGTTCTTTCTCATGATTTATATCTGCAATTTGTTTTCTAAATGATTAAAGGTAACATTACATATGGTACTTTATTTCTAAAGGTAAAGGGTTCAATAACACAATTTCCTCTATCAGGCATGGAGATTTTTGATTACTTTTGCTGATGTTCTCAGACTATGGCCTTTTACACTTGATGAGTTTATCCAAGCTTTTCATGATTATGTGAGTTTCTAATGGAATATTTTGTTTTCTAATTTCAGTTTTTATTCAGCTTTCTAGTTTTAATATTCTTATCATGTTGACATTAGGATTCAAGATTGTTGGGTGAGATACATGTTGCTCTTTTGAAATCAATCATAAAAGACATTGAAGATGTTGCAAGAACACCGGTGACTGGATCAGGGATGAATCAGTACTCTGCTGCCAACCCTGAAGGTGGACACCCTCAAATTGTTGAAGGGGTAAGTGGTGTTATAGCTTTGTTTTCGTGCCTATTTTTCGTTATTGCTGAACCCTTTTGCATTTGATATTTGCCAGGCATATTCTTGGGGTTTTGACATCCGGAATTGGCAGCATCACCTGAATCCATTAACATGGCCTGAAATTTTCCGGCAATTAGCCATATCTGCTGGCTTTGGACCACAGTTAAAGAAACAAACTGCTACGCGGATGTACATGAACAATAATGATGAGGTTTTGTGACACTTCTTCTTTCTCTAATAATAGTATCTAGTGTCTGTGTGTATAATATTATATATGTCATAATGGGAATGCTTTAAAGGTTGGATGTGTTGCTTTGAGCTCCTCTCTTCAGAGATAAGTATGACCCATGGTTCCTGATAATCACTTCTGATGGTTAAGATGTTGAACATAAAAGAGTACTATAAGTGATAGAATAGGAAAGCCTTTTAAGATGATTTTGGGTTGTTATATTTCTTGAAATCATTCTTTTAGATGAGTTTGAATAACATTTTTGTGGGTCAATGATAATTTCTATCAGCTTGGTGTCAGGGTATATCTTAATGCACTAATATGTTGAGACACTAATAGCTTGCCTTTTCTCAGAAAGATTTGAAATCCCCTGCTTATTCCTCGAAACTTGATTATGCCAGGGCATTATGAAATGTTTTAAGTTTGACAAATTTGAGGCTTTCTTTTAGCATCTTTAAATAGTTATTTGTTTTGGTGATTTGGTATGATTGAAACAGCTGATTGGTATTTGTTTATTGTATTCCATACCTGCAGGGTAAATGTTGTGAAAATGTTGTTTCTACTCTACGCAATGGTTCAGCAGCTGAGAATGCATTTGCATTGATGCGAGAAAAAGGTCTGTTACACCCAAGAAGATCAAGGCATCGTTTAACACCTGGGACTGTAAAATTTGCAGCTTTTCATGTTCTTTCACTTGAGGGAAGCCAAGGTTTAACAGTGTTGGAACTTGCAGATAAGATTCAGGTGAGTTTGGATTGTGCTCCTATTAGGTGTCAATTTGGTTTGTATATTTTACATGCCTTTTCCTAATTCACATGTTCCCTTTAAGAAATCTGGACTTCTAGACCTTTCAACCAGCAGGACGCCAGAGGCTTCTATTTCTGTTGCTTTGACAAGGGATACAAAGCTTTTTGAAAGAGTAGCTCCTTCAACTTATTGTGTACGACCTGCTTATAGGAAAGATCCTGCTGATGCTGAGGCCATACTTGCAGAAGCAAGGAAAAAGATTCGACAGTTTGAAAATGGGTTTTTAGGTGAAGATGCTGATGAAGTGGAAAGAGATGATATTGAAAGAGACGAAGACTCTGAATGTGATCTCGACGAGGACCCTGAAGTTGATGATATAGCTACTCCCTCAAATGCTAACAAAGATACTGATTATCCTAAGGCTGGAGTAAACACTTGTTCGGGAAGTGAAAAAGCCCATAACTCTACTACTGATGCACCTAGTGCTTGGGATGAATTTGATGAGGATTTTCCATCTTTCCTTCAAATACCATGAAGGATGCCAATGATCCAAGTAACAGTGGCCAATATGTTGCTGGTGATGATAATGGAACAGGCAATCCTGATAAACTGAATCTTGAAATCAATGAAAGTGAATCTGGTGAGTCATGGATTCAGGGTCTTTCAGAAGGTGAATATTCTCATCTTAGTGTTGAGGAACGCCTCAATGCTCTTGTTTCCTTAATTGGCATTGCAAATGAAGGGAACTCTATTCGTGCTGTGCTTGAGGTAATTTTTAAACTGCAATTGTCTGATTTTGTTGTTCCTTTGATCATAAAGGCACCATTCATTTTCCTCTTTGTAATTTGATTTATGAATTCACAGGATCGTTTAGAAGCAGCAAATGCCCTTAAAAAGCAAATGTGGACCGAGGCTCAGCTGGATAAAAGTCGTCTGAAGGAAGAAATCATTATTAAAATGGATTTTCCATCTGTGATGGGAACCAAGGCCGAAGCTCAACTTAATTCTGCATTGGAGGGCAGCCCAAGTCCATTTCCTACTGCTGATACTAAAAATGATGAGGCATCTCTGAGCATTGCAGAAGACAAAAAACCCTTGCTATGTTCACAAAATGTTCAGAATGACCTCAATAGTTATCCTGCTGAAAGGGCCTTGGTACTTCAAGAGGCTTCCATGGGACCGGATAACTTCTCGGCTCAGCAGCATGGATATGCTTCAAAAAGATCACGCTCACAGTTGAAATCATACATTGCCCACAGAGCAGAAGAGATGTATGTGTACAGGTCTTTACCTCTTGGCCAAGATCGTAAACGTAATAGATACTGGCAGTTTGTTGCTTCTGCTTCTAAAAATGACCCTTGTTCTGGCCGGATATTTGTTGAATTGCATGATGGACGTTGGAGGCTGATTGATTCTGAAGAGGTATGCCATGCTATTTAGAAAGAGAACCCTGGGGATATATGTTGGGATGAATTATTAGACTACTAGAATAAATTGTATAACTTTCGTATCTTACATCTGATTGCTTTTCTCTTATGTATTCAATCAACTTCTCTGTAGGCCTTTGATGCTCTTTTGGCATTTTAGATGCACGAGGAATCAGGGAATCACATTTACGGATAATGTTGCACAAGATTGAATCTTCCTTCAAAGAAAATGCTCGCAGGAATTTGCAGTGTACCACAGCTATTGGCCGAAATGGAAGCTCTACTGAAAATGAAGCTTCAGAAGTCAATTCCAGTCCTGACTTTCCTGCCAGTTTCGACTGTCATAGTAGTGCGATCTCTGGATTGAACTTTGATGCATCAGAGAAATTATCTTCTTTCAAAATTCAGCTTGGGAGAAATGAAAATGAGAAAAAGTCTGCCCTGAAGAGGTACCTAGATTTCCAGAGTTGGATGTGGAAAGAATGTTATAATTCCTCAACTTTGTTTGCAATGAAATATGGGAAGAAGAGATGTGAGGAGCTGTTGGCTGTTTGCGATTCTTGCCTTGGCTCTCATATTTCAGAAGAGATGCACTGTGGTTACTGCCACAAGAATGTTGGATCCATGAACAATTGTTTCAATTTCTCAGAACATGAGATTCAGTGCAAAGAAAACCAGAATTTAGACACCAAGTAACGCATACGCCTGATTCTTGTCTTCCCCCGGGAATCAACTTGCTAAAGTCCTTGTGTGCTCTAGTTGAGGTGAGCAGGCTGCAACCCACTATTGAATTTCCTGTATAAATTAGAATTTTTTTAGTTCTTTTCCCCTTCTTTGTCTTTTAATCTTTTTGTTTCATTTTTTCCCCTTTGACAGGCATCTGTTCCACCTGAAGCCCTTGAATCAATTTGGACAGAAGGCCATAGAAAGATTTGGGGCAGGAAGCTGAATGTGTCTTCTTCTGCGGATGAACTCCTAAAGGTTTTCATTTGTTTGAACTCCAAAGCAGGATTGAATGTCCAAATTAGGAATCAATATTTCTTGTTCTATGCAATTTTTATTATGCTTCGGCTCTCTTCTAACCGATGCTGTAGCCATTTTGCATGTCCCTAATACTGTGTTTCATTTGTTGTTAACTAGTCCGTCACTGATTACATCATCTATCAAATGGTTGAATATGTTTTCTAGATCTAGTTCTGATCTCGGTCTTACATCAAATGTCATGTTGGTGTTGCAGATGGTGACTCACCTCGAGAGTGCTGTAAAGCGAGATTACTTATCATCTAACTTTGAGACGACAAAGGAAATATTGGATTCTACTCTTCAATCAGAGAGTGATTCTACTGATTCTGTCCTTCCATGGATACCCCAAACCACTGCAGCTGTGGCTTTACGCCTTTTGGAGCTTGATGCGTCCATCATGTATGTAAAGCCAGAGAAAGTTGAACCTTCCGAGAACAAAGAAGCTAGGGCATATATTGTGAGTATTTTAATCCTTTATAGCTTGCGGGTATAATTTGATGCGACCTACAAAAATGGTTGAAATGCAAGCTAACCATTTATGTCAAATATGCAGAAGCTTCCTTCAAAAACCTCTTTTGTCATCAAGAATAAAGAGCTTCAATTAAAAGAACTAAACCATTATGAGCCCAAGAAAGGAGAAAACTTTGGAGACATGGGCAACAGCAGGCGCAACTATAAACGGGGAAGAGGGAGTCGTGAACAAGGATCCGGTAGACAGTGGCAGAGGAGAGGTTCTGGTTCCAAATATGATTCTGGCAAACAAAGTGCTAGACAGAACAATAATTTAACTCTCCGTCTCAAGCAGCAGGGCCAAAGAACAAATGGTCAGAGTTCTGGACATGGCCGCCGAACAGTTAGAAAGAGAGCAGAAAGGAGAGTTGCCAATAATACGACGGTGGCTCATATGGCTGATGTGGTTAAACCTAAGACCAGTGCTGTATCTGTGAGAGAGTTGGATGAAGAATGGAGGGCTGAAAACTTCAGGAATATGCAAATGGTAAATCATCCTGATAGTAACAGCGGTGAGGAGTCGGATGACAATGCACAAGACGAGGGATACGAGCAAGGAAACTGGGAGTTGGATTATAATGGCACCTCCAATGGGTGGAATAGGGAACCAGTGGTAGCTAGTGATGAAGACGACGATTATTACGAAGATGGTAATGGCTTTGAACAGCCGGGAGAAGAAGAGGAGGAAGATTCAGATGGAGATCTAGAGATGAGCGAGGCATCAGATGAATTAGCAGACAAAGCTAGAAATGATGATAGGTCGGACTTGGCAGTTTCCGAAGATTATAGCGATTGAACTGCCGCATTCAAAAAGAAATGCGCCGATGATGCATGAACTGCATCATGTTCTTAAAGTTATAGTTTCAAAGTCGACTGAATCAGGGCTGGTGGAGAAGGCAGGGTTAACAAAAGTAGCAGCTCGGACCCCTTCACTCCCCACCATATAAGGTTTAAGTAGTTATAGAAAATTAGAGATTAATGCAGATCTGAGATGCAACTATTGATTAGAAAAGGTTGCCAACATGATATGTTTCACATTTTAGGTATCTTTTCTTTAGAATGCTATGGCTCGTTTAACAGAATTTATTTAATGAAAGTATTAGTGATCCATAGTTTCCCTCCGTTTCTGTTTATCTTGAAAAATGTTTGGAACTAATCAATAATGAGCACAGTCTACCCTTATTGTGCCAAAAGCTTGTTGGGAATTTAACATGGAATTTGATTCAATAATCCAAATAACTTAAATAAATTTATTTGATTTTTTTTTTAAAAAATGGAAGGGGCAGCATCTCTTACTAATCAAAAACGTTTTTTTATTTCATTTGAATTTAAATTATTTAAAAAATTATATTTATAAAAGTCCATTATTTAATATATTTTTATTCCCACGTATATGATTAGAATAAGAGTTACTGTATTTTTTTATATAAAAAAATCAAAATTATATTGATTAATCTAATTAGACTGCAAAGCACTCGGATCCTCCCAAATTAATTTATTTCATTCACAAATCAGAACTCGAAATTATGATATTGATTAAGGGATTCAATGCTTCATGCACTAGATCAATTGGTTGTAGATAGAATAAGAGATATATTTTAATATACAAATTGTGTATTTTTTTAAACAATTCTATTTATTTAAACATAAAATCTAAATCAAATCACTACAATCTAAACTTCTAAATCTTAAATTAAATTTTAGACCTTAAAATTAAAGAACTTTTATAAACTAAAATTTATATAATTTGTATATTGAAATATTTATATAATTTTGATAATTAACCCTTTTCTAATTTATTTATTTCTACTTCCCAATAAAATAAAAATATTATTGTTGATTTATTATTTTAGAAAATATTTGTAAACCTATTTTCAAGTGTATTTTTACAATATTGAAGTGGGCTCTGCGCTGTCCTGATCTGTAAATCTGTAATTGATGATTGGATCAATGGAGAAATAGAAATAAATGAGCAATATTGAAATGGCCATGAAAATTCTCTTAGCAAAAAAAGAAAAGCTTCTGTAAGACAAGATTTCTTAACAAGAAGCAGCAGCAATGGCGGCTTACCCGATTCTTCTTCCCGCCATTTTCTTCTTCTTCTCCTCCATCTCTCTCTCATCCCAAGTTCAACTTAATGATGACAATCGCAATCTCTTGATCCGTGAACTGGATGACGCCAAGCTAAACCTCTCTCGTTTGGGTAAAATTTTCATCTCAATTTCTTTACTGATAAAGTGTTTGCTTAGAAACAAATATTAATTTTAATCTTCATTCCTTGATGCTTGTAATTATGATTGCAGAATCTGTTCTCGAGGAAACAATTCAAAGCATTGATGCTAAAACCCTTCTTCTCAAGGAACGCGAGAAGCTTCTTGACGACATGGAAAACAAGATCACTTATCTTCGGTCTGTTCTATCCAGTCTTAAGGTTCAATTCTTTCTCAAGAAGCTTTGATTTTACTAGTTATAAGTGCAGTTACAAGTGCAATCTTAATTGCAAGTAGAAATAATACACATCCGAATGAATATCACTAGAATTAATCATTACAAAGCACGATTAAACTGATATCTAGGCTAGAATAAATCTAGAAGGGCTGTGATGGACTTAATTCAGAATAAAATCTGGATTGATAACCCTATTTACGAACTCGAAGCTGGGATCTCTAAGTTCCCAGATTGCATGTTTTCCCCCAATTGAGGTCTCAAAAAGGAAAATAAGCATTTTGAACAGAAGATTGAAGAGTACATTGTATTTAATGAGGGTTTATTGAGTTATGAATCTTCTTCCAAAAGGATATTGCAAAATGAATTTTTATTTTTACATTATGCTAATTGCAGAATTGAATCATTACTTGCTGATGAAAGGCTTACGGCTTTATAAGAGGAGGTTTGTTTTAAATGGCTTAATATAATTTATAAATATAATCCCTATTCCATTTTCTTCTCCTATCGGATTCTTTGCATGATGTTATTGATGAGTGGTAAGAAATGCTTGGTTTATTTGCAATATTCAACTGACTTGAGTAGTAGGCATCTTGTGCCTAGGTAGTCTTCTTTGGGATGTTTCAAGAAAGAACAACTTTGAACTTCATGTTTTGGAATCGAAAGCACAAGACGCTGAGGATAGGCTGGAAGCTGTTACTTCAAAAGTTGAGAAGGTTGGCATTTTACTTTCAGTGATTTCATTTCCATGTAGATACTCCCTGCTTGTGAATGAATGAAGACTTCTTGTTTATCTCTTCCAAGTTTGTTAGACACAGTGACCATCTAATACTGAATTACTTAGCATTTCTATGTATTATAACCTTTATGAACTTAAATAAAACATCAATAACAGAAAAAATGCTTTAAAACCCATGACCATTTTAGTCAGAACACAATAGCTGCTAATTTGTTCTTTTCTTTGGTTGTAATGTGTAGAAGATCTTATAAAGTTGATTCCATTTTGATTTTGTTATCTCTTTAAATTATTTGTATTTTTCTCACTTTAAGTTTCTTTCCCTGGCTTTTAGACGGCAGATGTTGTTACAGAACAATGGATTCAGATTCAGTATCTTGAGCAGGCACTTCAAATTGCACAAGTATTATTTTCCTTTGGATGCTAGTGATATCAGTTATTTGTTAATTCATAAGGAAGATTAGAAGAAAGGGGGGAAATAATTTCCTGCCATTATAATAAATCTTTTAATTTGTATCATTGCTTTTTGTTGTACAGATGAGGGCAGTGCAAAATCAAAGGCAAAGGTATATGAGATGCACGTTCTTGAAGGTAATATAATAAGCTGACATAGTCTTCCGTACTTCCCTTTTTTGTTCTTGAAGGTCCATTTGATTTTGTGTGTGTAAAACTGTCTATCAAAGCGTTATCAACAACAATAGTTTCAATAGTTCTAATTGAAAGCAATGATATTCTTCCATATGCTTATCTTTCATGTGAATCTTAATCAAATCTAATCTTTTATTCAAATGTAGTTCATTATCGACCTTTCTGAAATACATCTTCCAAAGATGTTCAAGGCATTGGAACATTATTCATTTGGACTAGGATCTACTGTAAAATACCACATGTCTCAAGCTCTTCTACAATTGAGAAGACTTTACTCGGCAATTAAAAAGTATCACCATGAGGTATGTTTAACATTGCAATGGGGGTTTTGTATGATTGATGTATCTGAAAAAGAATCATGTTACTCTTGAAGGTCTTTACATGTCAGAACTTGATAGTATACTTCCTGAAAGTTTCCAACAATAAAAAATGTTCATTGGAAAGTTCACTGTTGCCTGTGGCTCTGTATGAATTCCTAGGGATAATCTCTTTCTACTAAGTCAGTCTTTACGCTTAGTCACAATCAATCAATGGAAACTTTTGGTCTGTTCCAACCTCAAAAGTGAGTTGCTCGGTTTTGCAAAAAAGATTCAGTAATCATAGAATCATAGTTCTCTCTGTAAAAAAGTTTATTTTTTTTTTTATTATAGATAGTACAAGTACCTCGATGACTTGGATTGTGAACCTTCATTGGCTCTATGTTGTCCCATGTCAATGTTTCCTTGAATGATTTCAGCTTTATGCTGGCATTAATTTCCAAAGCACTGAGATAATTTGTTAGAAAGGGTCCATAATTTTCTTGCACTTCCAACTTGAATCCTTTGTCAACCACCTTTGTGCAATGTCCGATAACATGAATTCTGCATTCTTTTGCTATGCTTGAAAATACATTTTAGTCCTTGAATGATAACAATTCAATTTTCCTTGCCATTTGCCAAAGCACAGACTTCGGTTTGCCGTATGATTTAAGGATTTAGTTTTACAGGCACAATTTGTAATTTGTCTACCCTGTGCTTGTTGCAAAAATGCCTCAATAGTGCCTAAGAACAAAAAGACATATATCCCTTCACTAGGAACCTTTGCCTTTGAAATAAACAAATATTTGTTTGCTTGTCTGTTTGTTGGCAGTTGCAAGGTTTCATCAAACATGAAATGCGAAGAAACGAATTCACTGCGGCGTTTGTCAACAATGAACTGGTATTCATTCTGGTATGTTCTCGTGTATCCACTGCCTTATCCTGTACCTGAAATTTTACTCGAATCGCCGGTGTAATTCATTTTGGTGATATTTCAGGCTTCTGCTTTGATTACCTTCCCTGTACTGAGTGCGTGGATGGTGCTATCATCACAGTTCAGCTAGAGACGGCTAGGTCAAGGAAATCGTCCATTCGAAAGTAGCGACTAACCCTGAAATAGTGAAGATCATCCAAGCTTGCTGCAGTTTGTGCTCTCTTCTGTCATTTAGAATTTAGAATCTGATTTTGAAAGTAATAGGTGAAACACGAGTTGCCATCAACAACGTATCGTATTAACATCTTACATCTTCAAATCCACTCCAATCAAATATAAGTTCTATTTTTTTTTTCTAAATTTATTTATATTTAAAAATAAATGATTTATTGCCTTGATCGAGTTTAGCTTGGTCAACATGTCACTGGTACAATATACACGGAGGAAGAGTGATCCAGCATGCTTAAGCGCTCAATATCCATCGATTTATAAGTGGGGAGGGTTTGTGTAATATAAACATTGTATTGATTTAGGTCAAATCTAAAATTTAAAGCTTAATAATCCTACTATTTGAATCTAGATAATAGATTTGAATTAAACCTAAGGGTAATTATTCATACAAATGTAGTGAAAACAAAAAGTTTTTACAAATGCCTTAATTTTAGGGTTTATAATTATATTTTAGGGTTTAGTTTAGTGGTTTATTATTTTTTTAGTTTAGGTTTTGTTTTTTATTTTAGTTGAGGCTAAAATTTAGGGTTTATATGTTAAAACCTAAATCTCTAATCTTATTACCTTAAACTCTAAACCCTAACATATAAACCCTAAATTCTAACACTAGACCCTAAAATTAAGACGCTTGTGAAAACATTTTGTTTCCACCGCTTGTGTATTGAATATGAATCCTTAAACCTAAACTATGGATTTATATTTAATACACAAGGGTGAAAACAAAAAGTTTAGGCAAGTATCTTAATTTTAGGGTTTAAGGTTAGAATTTAAGGTTTAGTGGTTATGAGTTTAGGGTTAAAATTTAAGGTTTAGAGGTTAAAATTTAAATTTAGGGTAATATGGTTAGAATTTTATGTTTTAACCTATAAAGCCAAAATTCTAACATAAAATCTTAAATTTTAAACTCCTAAACATAAACTCATAATCTCTAAACCCTAAACCCTAAAATCAAAGCACTTGTGAAAATTTTTTGTTTCTACCACCTGTGTATATAATAATTACCTTATTAGAATGATGAAAAAACTTGATTGATGCAAATTTGAGGATTTTATTTAAATATTTTAAAGTTTGAGGACCAATTTAGATTTTGGCCATAAATTAAATAATAATATCCATCTATTAATCCAAAAATAAAAAATTATTAGATGGAATTTTGAGGATTTTATTCAATATTTTAAAGTCCATCTAATAATTTTAATATTTCAATGTTCACCTAACTATTTAGTTAGTTACAAAAAAAGATGAAAGATTTACATTTGAAAAAAATAAAATGGAAAAATATTATTGTATGAGATCATAAATGACGTGATGAGTCATGTCTATCTAATATTTTTTTTTTTAATTAAAATTTTATTAATATGTAAAAAAGATGTTAAGATTCAATTGAAAAAAAATAATTTAAATGTATTTTATAATTGGAAAAAATAAAAAATAAAAACATATTTTATTCTAATAATTTTTTTTAAAAGTATACAAGTTTATTCATGATGTTGTAATGCCCACGTGTCAAGATAAATTTGGCACAACAACTAAATGCAAAACCCCTCGAAAGCCTAAAACCCTTCCAATCTCAAAACACAGAAGCCTCCAAAATCCCCGCCGCATAAAATGTCCGCCGCCAGGTCCATCCTCCGTTCCGCCGCCACCCGAGCGACCGCGGCCACCAGACTTGCTGGTGCAACCAAGCCCATGCCTCGACCCGCTTGCTCACCTTTTCGGATCTCCAAGCAAAACCCGTCCCCTTCTCGGATTTTCAGGTAATGTATATTGATCCCTCTTTTAAAAAAATGTTTAGGGAATAAATTAACGGTAGATTTCTTAATAAATTTGAAAAAAGGTCACCGGTGGAGATGAGCTGCTGTGTGGAAACGCTGCTGCCTTATCACACAGCCACTGCTTCGGCTTTGCTGAATTCCATGCTTTCTGTCTCTCGCCGGAGAGCCGGTTGGACCGCTGAAGGTACTTCTATCCACTCTTTTATTCATTTTAATCTGTTGAATTATTGGGTTTTAAAGCATTCCAAGTTTCTGACTTTTAGCTACATATAAAGTTTGCGTTTTTACTGATTTAATGATATTTGAATTAAGTAGCATTCCAAGTTTCTGACTTTTAGCTACATAGAAAGTCTGCATTTTTAATGATTCAATAATATTTGAATTAAGATATAATGCCTCATCGAATCGAAGTTTGTAGTAGAAGCAAATTAAAGAAATTGATATTTGGTCCTTAGAGTTAAAAGGGTGTGCAAAGCTTCATTACTTCGATGTTATGTTTGTTCTTTATCCAATATTTTGTAATTAAATACACAGAAGGGAAAAGATGGAGTTCTAAATTTCACTAAAACTAGAATTTTTTGAGGGGAAGTAGACTGTAGTCTGTATCTAATAAGCATAACCGGGTGACAAGAAGTTTCTTAAACGAGCATCAACCGCTCAAAACAATAGCCAAATGTTGCATTTGTACTCCCTCTTTCATCCCCTTTTTCCGTCTCCCTTTTCTCGATAGGCAGTCATTGCTCCTCTGGTCTTGTAAATAAATGGAAGAATGTAAATTCTTTTCTCCTTTTGTAGGGCAAGACAAGACTAGATGAAGGACAAGCACAGAGAGGGAGTGACATGTATTAGTTTTTCGTTGTTAAACCTTTTGGAACTGCTACTAATTTTTTCTTTAGTACTTAAGATGATCATAATTGTGAAATGGAAAGAGGAATACCATGCCCTGTAATTTCATGGTTTTAAGCCATCAGATTGAATCTTGTTAAATATATATATTTTTAATTAAGATAGTTGATTGACCCTGAAATTACTGTTAACCTTCTGAAAAAACCATTCTGTAGTTTATCATATTGTTTGTTTTCTGAATGTTTAGGCTTGTTGACCTTGGGAAAGGGTTAAAAGGATCTAAGTGATGTAAATTAATTATAACTTATCAAAACATGAATGCATGAAATATAATGCTTATTTTCGGTTGATAAAGGTTTTGCGTATGCATATTTGAGATGAGATTTTCTTTGGATGTTAACTGAGTGTCACAACTTAACCTGAACTAAACCTTATTTATGTTTTTGTTCATGCTAGTATGAGGTGGATATAAGACCAATAATGGTTTGTTGTTTCACTCAGATTGCAATGATGATGTATGATGAATGTTGGAGAGTTCGGGCAAAATTTTTGATAAATGCACTCTAAGAAAAGGTAGTGGAATAAAGCTTTTGTAGGGTCTTTAGATACTTTCTCTGTTCATAAATTTAACAAGTTGACAAATAAGATTTTTATTAGTCAACAAATTGGAAGGAATTAAAATCATAAACCAGTGCCTTTGAAGGTGCTGTGATTGAAAGGTAGGATCAGATGCTGAATATGATGATACTTTGTTATTTCTATTAATGTTTGTTACAGTTATATGAACCACTGTAAATATTTAGGAGCTGTAAGAGAGTAGTAGTTTTCATATCGATTACCGTCTTTGAAAAGTTGAATTTCATGCATATTTTGACTAATTTGTGGAAATTGATAAATTCGACATATGCT
This sequence comes from Hibiscus mutabilis, assembly GCA_019671005.1. Taxonomy (NCBI): domain Eukaryota; kingdom Viridiplantae; phylum Streptophyta; class Magnoliopsida; order Malvales; family Malvaceae; genus Hibiscus; species Hibiscus mutabilis. Next base: position 28,620,236 of record CM033755.1, read on the forward strand.
TCCACCTGTGGCCTGTTCCAAACCATAGAGTTTGCACCTATAACCTTCCCCGATTGAGATCTTCTGCTTGCATTGGTTTCCATTTTCTTTAGATTTTATTTGGGTTTGTGACCAGCACTTATGTGTTGATAATAGATATGTGATCTTGGGTTTGTGTTTTGGACATGTTCATTTTTAGTGTATTCTCTTTGTTCAAAACCTCTCCTATGCGTTGATAACAGATACGACTATCTTCTTTGGTTTGGATAAAATGGTAAGTCATTTCTAACACCATGCCCCTATTTTCTTGTACTGCAGATGGATGATTGTGGTCGGGATGCGGTGCTATTCATCTCCGTGAAAATCTGATCAACCTTTTAGGACTTTGATGCATGTATTCTTCTTGGACGAATGCGAAAACCGATGTTATTTACGACATTTTGTTCTGTGAGCAACTGGAAATACATCAATTTTCTGTTCTGATAAGTTCCATTCCAGATATTCTTCCTTGATTGAAGCTGTCCATATTATATGTCCCATGCATGATCAAAGTGGCTCCCACAGGGTTAGCACGCTTTAGAACTATAAATCCACCATCTTTGGTTTAAGTCGCGTTGTTATCTGGCTAACGCAGAGCGAGTGATGTCACGCAAATACAAAATGCCCCTAAGATTTAAGGAAAGCATATTAGTGTAGAACTAGTGAGATACACTTTGATATGTGGCTGGTCTGGTTTGCAACACTACATATGAGCTTAAAGCGGACTTGTTCCAGTTAGTTGAGTATGAAACCTTTGGTCGACTTGATTCGAATCGTAATTTCAAAAAAAATGAGTTATAAAATTAATTTTGAATAACTCAAAATTTTAGTAATTACTGTATATGGTTTTAAGTTTGATTTGTGTTCTTCAACTATGCCTGATAAATATGTGCACTCGTGTGCGTGTATTTTATATGGTTATAGAAAATCGTTTAAACTAGAATCAACTAGTTCCATAATATTATAAATATTTACAATTAAATTTGAACAGAAACTCGAACGACTAAAAAAATTAAACAAAATTTAAGTTATAAAATAAGATTTGTCAACTTAACTACCTCAAGAAAAGAAAATAATTGACTCAATCAAACATTCACTCTTACCAAGAGATATGGGAATCTAACATTTAATATGATTACGTGCGCATCTGAATTTATCTCATCGTGAACCCAAAATTTAAAGAGTGGTTTCAGTGAAAAAGATGATATTCATCTTAAGAAATTCATATTCGAATATTTATATATGTAAGGTGTGTGCTATCTCAAATGGTTAAGGAAAATCATGAATAAATATTATCATACAATTACAGCAATATGTTAAAAAAATTATCTCATCGTGACCAACAACCAATTAGTCTAGCAGGATGAGATGTTAAATTCTTTAAACATTATCAATAACCCAAGACCTAACATTATAAATTGAAAAAAATCAAATATCATATAGCGATGATTATACCAAAAAAAAATCTCATCGCGGATAAACCGAAAGATGGATACCATAATCCACCGGCTTCATGATATGTTTTAATTAAGAAATGGATAAGACTCACTGAGATCATGACTTTGTAAGGCCATAATGTTCTTGCTGGAATGGTCCCCCGGCGGAAAGAAACAACAAAGATTTACTCTATTATGGGTAAATTTATGGTTTTAGTCCTTTTACTATCTTCAGATTTAAGATTTTGTTTTTATATTTTATTTGTTCAAATAGGGTTAACTAAACTTATAAATATCTTTTGAAAAAAAATATTCTTTGAGATGATCAATTGTGAGAAAAAGAAATAAATAATCAGTATCTAATTTTTGAAGGAAATATTGTTTTTATATTTGATCTACATTAATTACTTGAACTAGAATTTGAAATTCTTTATTTTTTAAAATATTTAATATGTCATACACTAGTTAAAGTGTAGTAGAAGTCCTTGTACTATATCTAAAAGCTCATTTTAGTCCTCTACTTTATGAAGGAATATTTCAAATGTTGTTATAAACCTAAAATTCAAATTTTTAATCCTTTGAATTATACCAAATAAAAGTAATTTATAGTCTCTCTATATAAAAAAAATATTTTAGTCCTTGTTTGTTGGAAAAGTTTGAAATTGATCATATCAAATTTATAAATATTTTTTAATATATCAATTTGAATTAGAGTCAAATTTAAAATAATTTATATTATCTTGTAAAATTTTTATCCAAAACACTATAAATTTATTGATATTTGACTTTAATATTTTATTGGTTTAAACACGCTGTTGTTCATCCTTATCGATTTTAAAATTTTTAAATTTTTTTTTTCTTAAAAAATAAAAATAATTGATTTGATGTATATTTTATTTTTCTAATATTGTTTGTTATTTTTTGAAGGTTAATAATTTATTAATAAATTTTTTACAGGTTTTTTAATTTTATCCTTTTTACATCAAATTTTAAATTAAATTAATTAAAATACATTTTACATTTTTGCTTTACATCAATTTTAAAATACATGATTTAATATTTTTTATTAATTTTTTAATAAAAAATTTTAACTAATATTATTTTTTTTAAAACTATAAAAATATATAATAATTTTTCTCTACATCGATATTAAATAAAGTGTATTAAAATAAGTTTGATAATTTTTTAAATATATTAAAATTTATTAATAATAAAGTGTGCATTTTGAAAGTAATTAAATAAGAATATGTTGAGAGATTAATTTGCTTGGTCAAAATAGAGAGGGATCTAAATAGTGTTTAAACTAAAATATTTAAGCCAAATATCAATAAAAATTGTTTTGGACCAAAATGTTAAATCTTTAAACGTTACACCCTGGACTAAAATGTTCCTTAATTGTGAGAAAAAGAAATAAATTATTAGGATTGAACTTTTTAAGGAAATATTATTTTTATATTTGATCTATATTAATTACTCGAAATAGAATATGATATTATTTAATTTTTAAAATATTTAAAGTGTCATACATTGAAGAAAATTAATTTTGATTAAAAAAACTTCTTTAAATTTGATCGAAAGTACATTTTTCAAATGATCTGATGCAAATCTTATTGTTCGTTCCTACTATTAATTACTTATTATAATGATGAACAACAATAGTTATTTTTTCCTTTTTTGTATTCTTGCGTGTTCATGTATTTTCTTTTTTTATTTTATTTTATAGTCCATGTTTAAAGTTATTTCACGTTCACATAAATTTTGATAGGAAAATAATATATATAATATAGATTTTGTTTGAAAATATTTAAATATATCTTTATTCAACAAATACAACCAAAATTTGTGTAATAAGAGATATAATTCCAGCTCAAATAAAGTTACGTTTTAAAGAAAATTAATTTTGATTAAAAAAAATATCATTTTAATTTGTTCTAAAAGAAAACAAGTATCAAATGTTTTGATATTGGTCTTATTGTTCGTTCTTACTAGTAATTACTTATTATAATGATGAACAACAATAATTACTCTTTTCTTTTTTTATAGATCATAATCTATATATTCTTGTGTGTTAATGTAATTCTTTTTATTATAGTTCATGTTTAAAGTTATTTCACGTTCACATAAATTATACTAGGTTTTGTTAAAAAATATTTAAATATATCTTTATTCAACAAATACAACCAAAATTTGTGTAATAAGACGTAATTCCAGATCAAATATAGTTAGGAGTCTTAATTGAGAATCTGGTGGAGCTCTCAATGCGAGACTTTTTTAAATATGATTTTTTTATTTCATAAATTTGGGACACCTCCAAAGAAGTTTTTGATGTTGGTGGATACAGGCAGTGTTCTTACATGGATTAGATGTAAACATCGATGCAATAATTGTTCTAAAGAAAAGGAGTCGCCGAATATGAGATTTTATCATCCTAATAAATCACGTACCTTTCGATCCATATCATGTTCCTCAAGCTTTTGCACTTCCGATCTCATTCCATCTAATGCTAATGAGATTTGTCCTACGTCAAATGCTCCTTGCAGGTAACGGTTTGATTAATTAACCTATAAATGTAACAATTATCTCGACTATCGATTACAGTTAATTATACACACTTCTACTCGTAGGTATGATTTCCAGTACGGAGATGGCACAAGGGTGATCGGAACCATGGGCAATGACACCGTGACAATCCGGATGAGGGGTAACAAAAAGTTAAAATTGGAGAACGTAACGATCGGGTGTTCTGAGGAGATAATCTCAAACATGGAACAACCATTGGACGGTTTATTAGGGTTAGGTTGTGAACGTCAATCTTTCGCAGTGAAAGCACTAAAGCAAACCGAAAAAACCCTTTCCTATTGCTTGGTAGATTATTTGAGCCCAAGTAATGTGGTCAGCTACCTCGTCTTCGGTGGAGTCGACAACCACATTAATCAATTGCCAAATATGCAAGAGACAGATTTGCTCCTCGGACATTGGGCTTGGAGCACACATTATCATTTAAACGTCAGCGGTATCTCACTCGACGGCAAAATGTTGGATATCCCATCATACATGTGGTTATACAATCCGAATACCAGATACGGTGGGGTGATTTTGGACACAGGTTCATCCTTAACCGCCCTCGCCGCACCTGTATACGACAAACTCATCAAAGTTCTCCTTCCTTCTATAAGCAAATTCGAGAAAGTGGATTACGGAGGGGCAAGTGAAGTACCCGAACATTGTTTCAATTCCACGGGTATAATGAGACTCTCATACCCAAATTTGCAATCCATTTTAGTAATGGAGCTAAGTTTGAGCCACCAGTGAAAAACTATGTGATCGGCGAAGATATAAAATGCCTTGGGTTTAGAAGGTTTGATGGGCTTGACATTTCCATCATCGGCAACATCTTACAACAAAATTTTTTGTGGGAATTTGATCTATTCAATGAAAAGTTAAAATTTGCTCCGTCCACATGCGCGTCTGATTGACTATCAAAACCGGTTTTGAATTAAATATTTATAAGTTATTAGAGAACTATGTTTGAAATTGTAACTTATCATGTCAACAGTTCCCGATGTATGCTTATAAAAATTACATTAATATTTCCTAACAAACTAACTACAAGCTAACCACCTCAAAACAAAAACACTACTTGCAATGGATTTTATTATGTTCTTTTTTAGACCAACCCCTAAACATAATAAAGCATAACATATGGATCCAATTTTAATACTGTCAAAATTAATATTCTTCATGATTATGTATCAAATAGGTAAAAGTACCATACATGTATTTTTACTCACCCTAGATTCCATTTTGGTCCCTCAACTAAAATGGGTAAATTGGTCCTTATATATTTTCAAATGAGCAAATTGATTCTCTCGTTAAAATTTCCATCCTGTTAAGTACTGATGTGATATTTTTAAAATGTATAAAATTAGAAAACGTGTAAATTCATTAAAATCCTTAAAATTTTAAATATGTACATGAATCTAAAAAACTTGAAAAAATTCCATTCAAGACCTTGCAAAAAAAAAAAAACCATAACTTTTTCTAGTAGACATCTCAACAAAAAATGGATGAAAATTTTATGGGGTGGAGTAATATGATAATTTCAAAATATTCAAGAACCATTTTGCCTATTTTTCTAGTAGAGGAACCAAATTGCAATCCAGGTATAATATAAAGATCGTTGTGCACTTGCCATGACACAATATTTTTTATATTATATATTATATATAAATAAATAAAATAAAATACTTATAAAAATTAATTAACAATATAGATTTAATACACTAATTATATTAATAATATGTTAAACATAACTTTTTTCATAAAATTTAGATAGTATAACAGAAATATTTATATGAATTTTCATGCAAATATTTTTCTTTTCAATAAGGATAATTTGATAAAAAAAATATTTTTATATGATCTTACACTCTTTCAAACAAACATTCTCATGTTATATTTCAAAAATTTTATTTATAAAAATAATTTTATATTTCGTGAATTAAACGTACTTTAAAAATATAAAGGATCATCATATGTGCAAGGATGGCACCACTTTTGAACTAGCTCCTAGGCTCTCTTCTAAGTGGAAAGGACATAAAATCTTATAAATGCGTGATATTTTTAGTATTTTTAATGTGATTTTATAATAATATGAATTTAAGGTATAAATATACATATTGTACAAATAAAATTATTCGAACTCAAATCTTTCTCGAAAAATAACATTTTTCGTGTACATAAATGGGTGGTTTTTAAATGATGCTAAAAAGAACACAATGCATTCGCATTATCAATATTCTCTAACAATTTCATCGTACACAAATTTGACCCAAAGTCTATATTGTAATTAAGGGAAAAATATTTAAATGATTTAAACAATCCAAAAATTTTCAAAATGGTCACCAAATTTTATGAATTAATAATGGGCATTAAACTTTATTTTTGTAAAAAAACACCATATGTGCAAGAATGAATGACTTTTGAACTAACTGATAATTTTAATAAGAACAAATTTAATCTTTCATACGTGATTTTCAAAATTTTTAAATTGATTAAATTTATAATAATATTCTTTAAAGACATAAACATACATATTGTACAAAAAAAATTATAAGAACTTAAAACAATTAACGGATCAATGACATTTTTGTAACAAAACTAAATTTTAAAAGATGCCCATTAAAAAAACACAATGCGTTCGCATTATCAATTTTCTATTTTTGGGATAATTTAAAACACTATTTTGACCCAATGCCTGTAATTAAACTTGAAAGAAGGATAATGGAGTAATTTTGCTTAACGAAGAGCGTGTAGTTCACTCGGAGAACGAATGGCGTGGGGGAGGAGAACTGTCAGGAAGATTAATACTGTGGGCAGCGAGGCAGACGTAGCACGCAAATTTGGAACAAAGGAAACGTGTCGAGATTTGATTGGGCAGTGTGCCAACATCATTTGGTCATTGCGAGCGGTTCTATAGGGGGAATTTAGATGAAGGCGTGGTTTTGGGTGTTTTGTAAAAAACCCTGCCAAAAATATTACATAAAAGGAAATGTCTGAATAATAATAATAGAAAAAAGCAGCCAAGTCGCACGGCGCGTTACCAGAATATGCCGACACCTTGTTCAGCCTGCCTTTTTTTCTCATTCTCACCTCATTGCCCCACGCGCCCCATTTATAATTACACCATCATTACACTATCACAATGATTAAAAAAAAAAAAACAAGTGTTTAATTATATCAAATGTCCTTAAACTAAAGTTCAGATTTCAAATTGATTCCTAAACTTTTTAAATTTAAGGGACAATATCACAATAATGAGTTGTATATTTTTAAGGCATTAAAAAAGCAATTTATCATAAAATATTTCAATTTTTAATATCTTTATTTTTTGATAATATTTTTACTTTTTAGTAGAGGTGGCAAACGGATCATTCGTGGTCTTAAACTTTTGATACTTAGTTAGGATGGTGATTTTTTCGGTATTTTTATGGATTTTCAACTTAATATTTGAATTATTTTCTAGATGATAATAGGAGATCGAGGATGTAATAGTGAAATATACCATTTGGTTCAATTGAAAATCGATTTTTTAAAATTTATTTTGATCAAATTCGTTGAATTTTGGACGCGACGTTGAATGGACGCGACGGAAGAGAGAGTGAGAGGAGCCGATACCACCGCACACAATCAACATTAGTGGTATAACTGCCGTTAGATGATAATAATGATGATAGAGTATTCTGTCTTCAAGACAACCCACAAGCCACGTAAATCGAGTTTTAATAAATTTACAGAACTGCCATCATTCAGTCAAATCTATTAGTTGACTGTGCCACCTCCTTTCCTTCAATTCCTCGCCGATTCGTCCTTCCCCTCTATAAAAAAAACTCGCCTTCCCACCCCTTTTTCTCCACGAATTTCATCACTTTCTTTCTTAAAACGGGGTAATATAAGTCCGTTAATGGCGCCGAGGGAAAAAACGGCGGACGTCAAGGGAAACGGAAACGGAAATGGAATTAGTAAAGAGGTTCATTTCAGAGGTGTAAGGAAGCGTCCATGGGGTCGTTACGCAGCTGAGATAAGAGATCCAGGGAAAAAGAGCCGCGTTTGGCTAGGAACTTTCAATACGGCTGAGGAAGCCGCCAGAGCCTACGACGCCGCCGCCAGGGAATTCCGTGGCGCCAAGGCTAAGACTAATTTCCCCATCCCCGGTGAAATTCTCAACATTGGAAGTTATAATGGTAACAATAAGAGCCCTAGCCAGAGTAGCACGGTGGAATCGTCGAGCCAAGAGCCGACACCACTCAAGGTCGATTGTTCACCTGTTGGATCTCAACCTCGGTTTCGGATCTCCTGCCGTCCGGTTTCCTTTCGGGAAAGTTCCGCCGGTCGTCGGTGTTTTTGCCAGCGGCGTTCCAGCTGTCGTGGCGAGCCCCCAAGTTTTTTACTTCGATGCAATGGTTCGGCCCGGGGTTGTGAAAGGACAGCCGTTTCAACGGTTGAGATTCGATCATCGTGAATATCATCATCAGACGTTTAATGGTGGTGGCCCTCAGAGCGACTCGGATTCATCGTCCATCGTTGATCTGAACCACCACGAGATCAGGCAGCGTCCGCTTCTGGACATCGATCTCAATCAACCAGCTATCGCCGATATCTAAAACCGGAAAAGCACCAATTTTTCCATTTTCGCGACCGTAAATACTTGATGAAGATCTCGATCTTCCCCTTTTTCGCAACAGAGAAACGTTAGTTTTTGTCTGTCGTTTCTTAACTATTTGCTGTACTTTCTTTATTTTCCGATGACCAGAGTTATTTCTAATATCAATTTCTTCAAACATTTTTTTTTATTTTGTTCGAGATTCGTGAACGAATTGCACGTGTTATGCGGCCGTCCGATCCTTTTTTTGAATCTGTTTTTATGCATGTAAGTATGTCTACCACTATCCGAAAATGTAATCATTATCGTCGACAAATTTTAAAACGAGACAAGAACGGGTCCCACGTGGGCGCCACCGCAGTAAGTGAGGAAATGCGGAGGCAGGGCTGCAGCTTTTTATGTGGGGTCCGGTCTTCCGTCGTTGATACCTATGCCTCGTGGCTCACAGTCAACGTTTTCCCTTACCACCACTATTGTCTTTTTTTATACTAATAAAATATAAATTTTAGATTAATAATTTGATAGTGTAAATTATTTTTTTGAGTACTTTTCTTCGTTTATAAATTGGTGAGTTTAAACATATTTTAAAGATTCTCTCAATTTTAACTTTTTTTTTAGTTTTTGATTCATTGACAGTTTATCGTCTATCGTTGTAGTAGATCTACGTTCGTGGATATATTTTTCACGATGTTTTAGCTATAATTTGTGAATTATAGGCGATCTTTAGTAGATTCATCCTCTTTTGTGACTCGTTTGCCAATGCAGTCAGATCTATTTTACGAAACAACCTTCAAGATTGCTAGTTTTGCACATCACTCCTATTTCAAACTTAAAGCGTATATGTGGATAGAGCCAAGAAGTCTTGTTATCTGCTTATATTTCTCTGATATTTTATTTTTATCATTGTTTTGCGGCCAAGGTATTTTGATGGTATGGCAGTTTTTTTTTAATTTAAATTTATTGTGTTTTTATTTTCCTGTTACAATTTTATTTTTTTAAGTTTTTTATTTTAATTTTTAATAAAATTTAACAGATATATTATTTAAAAAATATATATATTTTTTTATATTATATTAATTATATATCAACCAAACTAAATTCAATATTTATTAATTATTGTTTTGTTTTGGTGTGAAATACAAACGATAATCCCTACTTGTTTAGTTTCTAGAAATTTGTGTCTTATCGAGACAGCTACGCCGATGGTCGGGTTGTTTGCGTCTTTGCGTTAAAAGATGTGGGGTTCTGTGGGACCGTTTATTCCCTGCGTTCCAACCGTCATGATATTAATGCGTCAAGTTTCGCGCTCTGGGAAAATGGTGTGAGAAAATTTTATAATACTTATGAAATAAATAATAAAAAGTAATGGACCGTCGATAAAATAATAATAATAATAAAGCGCTATTTTTCTCAAATATCACATTTTTTAATTATTATATATGTTTCTAACACTAAATAATTTTTTTTGTAAAAATGTACATATTGATATAATTAATTTTATTAAAATAATAAAAAATTATGAAACTGTTTTTTATAGCCCATTTTGTTTGGGCCCGTCAACCATATTCAAGACCCAAAATAAAAGAACCTTTATTATTGATTACAAAACCCATTACAACCCAAATCTATCTACCAATACTTAGACCCATAACCATACCCAACCGGCCTATCTTTTACCCAAACCCATTTACATAGATATGAAAGAAAAAACCCCAACCCTAATACCCATGTTAGCTGCCGCCGTCCAAATGACATCCTTGGCTGGCGGTGCACGCGCGTCACCCATGCCTTCCACCGCCCATATCTGACACTAGTCGTTTCCACCGTCCAACTTGCGCCGAAATTCATACCTACAAACACGCAAAGATATCAGATCTGTAAAATAATAAACCAAAAGTACAAGTTGCTTACTTTTCTCGGGTATAAAAACCACGAGAACCATTGTAATAATTTTTTATGAAGACCTGAATAAAAAAGGAAATCGTTCGAATCTTGAGTCCAGCAAAAGCTAATCAAGCAAAAGGTAACAAAACCTCTTCATTTCCTTTTAAAAAAACAGTATATTACATGCAAAAAAAAAATCAAACATTCGTATAAAAGCCTAGATCTACGGATACAAGGGTCTTCTTTGAAAAAACTAACTAAGAAATCGAGATCGAGGTTCAAAGATATGTACCTGAATTTTTTTGGGCGTCTTCGGGGACGGCGACGCTCCGCCGCTGGTCCACGGCAGTCGACCGCCCTGCACTCTGGCCGGCCAAGGGGAATTACAGAGCATTTGGGGAGGGTTTGTTTGAATACAAACGGTTAAAATGAATTTTTGGGATAAAAAGTAACGACGTCGTTTTGATCATTATCCGGACAATAACCCAACCCGCCTCAGGGATCCGCGCATAAAAATAAAGGGGATAATTCCCCTTTTGGTCTTTCCTATGGGAAAATCACCCTTTAAGCCCCTCGCATGTTTATTTCCCTTTGCAATCCAGTCCCTAATTCTAATTGAACCAGGTTTAAATTGGTTAAATCGCCGCTTTAGTCCCTCTGCATGAAAATTAATTGCATATTGGGATCACCGCATGGTAAAATTACCTTTTTAATCCCTAGAAGTTTCGAAAGCTTTGTAATCTGGTCCCTGGACTTTATATATAAATTCATTTCAGCCCTTTACTATTATTTTTATTTATATTTGAAGCTTTTATTTGTTATTTATATAATATAGTACATAATATAGTATACCACATAAGTATGTATATATTCATGTAACATATGTAATATGTGTAGGATATTATTTGTGTATTTATGTATATATATAATATAGTATTTATGTACATATATTATGTAGTATTTTATTTGTTTTATTTTATTATTTTATATTTATATTATTTATACTAATTTTATATTAGTCGTGTATTTATGTACATATATTACATGGTATTTTATTTGTTTATTTTATTATTCCATTTTTATATTAATTTTATAGTATTTATTATTTTGCATAAATATCATATATAATTTTTTACCCTTATTATCCCGATATTTCTATTAGGAGTGTCATCCCGGCCTCCGAGTGACATCTCCTCTGAATGTCGTGGATACAAAGGCCATTTTTGGATTTATCACACAGATTTAACTATCTTTATTATTTATTTATTTTTAAGAACTATCGTGCTCTGCCTCATTATTCCGACATTTCTGCTAAGAGTGTCATCCCGGCCTCCGGGTGGCATCTCCTTTGAATGTCGTGAATACCAAAGCGGATTTAAACTTTTATTTATTTCGGGAAATTAACCATTAAATTAAATCGAATTTTCGTTTTCCTTAAATAAATATAATGCGAACTTTTAGGTACCAATTTTGGGCGTAGTGGAGGTGCTAACCCTTCCCCACTCGTAACCAACTCCCGAATCCATCTCTGGTTATCCTTTCGGTGTCCGGCCTACCAAAAATGGTCGATGACGACTCCACCTTTCGTTTTTAAATATCTAACGGTACTTTATTGGGAGTGTCATCCCGGTCTCGGGGTGTCATCTCCTTGGTGCCGCAAAACATTTCAAACATAATCTTCAAAAAGTAAAAAAGGGTCGTAACAGCTTGGCGACTCTGCTGGGGATTTGGGGAGGAAGTGGATATTGTCCCTTACTCGTGTCACGCCAATATGGCTCGACGTAGTTTGTTACTACCACTTACGGGTTGAACACGTCAGACTTCGAATACGAAGGAAGTGGCTACAAAGCCCAGCTCCAAAAGATAAGTTGTTCGTGGAAGCGTATGTATATAGTCGAAGTCTACAAAGGTGATTCACCTCTCACCCCCGGGTACGAGCAGTGGAGACCTGGCCAGGTTAATGATGTTGTTCCTCGTGCGAACCTAGGAGTTGTCCGGACCATGAAATAACATATGGAAGAGGCTCCTCCAGACTTGGAAAAGGCTAAGAAAGCCCATCAAAATGAGGTACGAGCTTTGGAAAAGTGCATCGCTGACCTCGAAGCAGCAAATTACCCAGCCTCTGTAGATGTGGAGAAGTACGAGCGACAAGAGGAAGACCTCCTAAAACAGAAGAAAATCCTCGAAGTTGATCATAAAGACTTGAGGGAAGAATGGCTGGAGCTGAAACGGAACCTGTGGAGAAATGGTTTGGGCGCCACCGCCAAAGAATTGACCGCTAAGCTACTAAAAGAAAGAAAGAGAGCAGATAGCTATGCTAAAAAATATGAAGCTGGTTAGAAACAAGTAGACAGAAAGACGAGTGAGCTAGAAGCCATTACTCAAGAATTAGCTGCCAATCAGGCTCAAAACCAATGAGTGAAAGCTCAGAACAAGGAATTTGAAGCCCAAATTCTGCAGTTGGAAGGACTTCTACAAGAATATCACAACCAAGACAACGTTGCTGCCTTAAGTCTCGCACAAGAAGAAAATGAGTTGTTAAAGGCTAAAGTGACTGAACTTGAGGGTGCTCTTCATGACTGCAAGGAGAGGCTTTTGTCTTTTGAAGGATCATTGCAGGAGGATAATCGTCGAATAGTATATGGGCTGCAACAGCCCAGTCAACTAATTCGAGATCAACATAGAGCAATGACAGACGTTATGGTGCAAGCATAGGGGGTAGCCCGATACATCCAAGGGTTGGCCAAAGAAGCATATAAGCTAGGTGCACGCGTCATCCGAAATCAGAGTTGGGATCCCGGGTGTATGCTCTGTTTCAAGAAGTAGAAGTTTTAGGGATAGAAGCTAGTCGCTATCTGTAAACGCGTTATCTTTGCTTTTTGTAATCAGACTTCTCCATCTAATGAAAGTTTTTCTAAGGACTACTTGCGAATCAACACTTCATTTGCATTCATTTTAACATGGCATTTAACCATTTAATTGTACATTATAATTTGCATACATTATTAAGGACAATTGAATTAATCATGGAAATATCATGGCAGAAAGTTTAATTTCAAATCACAATCATTCCACATCAATACGGTACCCGATTGCAAGCAAAGAAAATGGAAGGTCGAGTAGCTGAACTAGACCAAGGCCAGAAGAGCTTGGAAGACTGTTTTGATAAGGCCGAACAAAGCATCAGCGAACAGATTGCCCAGTCACAAGAGGCAATTTTGGCCATGATATCTGCTTTATTAGAGAAAAATAAAGATACTACAGAAGAGCCAGACGGTACTGCGTCTCACATCAGGGTTCAATCAGACACACCAATTCCCGAAAGGGGGGCACATGTCAACACTGCTGGGGTATCTGTCAGCTACCAGGAATGAGTAACCGCCAAACGACCCATTAATCTGGAAACAAGCTATGAGGAAAAAGTGATGGACCTCGACTTACGCAACAATATATACTATTAGCTTATCACTAATTAAGCAACATTAAAACATTCAATCGAATTTGATTTTAACTTGTCACTTGTTTCATGATTCGACGAATCGAATCGTGAAGATATAATTTTAAATTATCCTTTTTATATATTTATGGTTCTTTTAATGTTTTGTCAACCTCAATTGGATTTCTACACATTCAAATTAGGAGTATAACAGACAAATAAGTATACTCTACAAAATATATACCAATTATTTTAATAGGCCAATTGATATTTATTTTGAATTTCTAAAAATTCAAAATATAATTTACACATTTTATAAATGTTAAGGGGCTAAATTTTTTTTTTTAAATTAGGACCAAATTGACATACAATAATATATAAATGTTGAGGGCTAAATATATTTTTATCGATCAAAATCATGTAAAATTAAAGAAAAACATTAGCACCGTGATTAATTGTCCTTAATTATGACATAGACTAAATTACTCACCCTTTTTATTGAGAGAAACTAAAATCTAGAGGGACCTATGAGGTCTTTTTACCTTTTTAAAGTTGTTTCACCAACAATTGCAGCTCTACACATTCAAATTCAGAACGTAACATACAAATAAATGTATTCCGCAGAATGGATACCAATTATTTTACAAGATCAATTGATGTTGCTCTCCATATTTTTCAAACTTGTCCCGAATAATCGTAACCGATAAATGTATTTTTGGTGAAAATAATTATCAAATTTTCTATCATTTGGCCTTAAACTCAAGGCTTGCTTATTACCAAACTCTTAATATCTAATTATCATTAATATTCCGTCTTAATATTTAATTCTAATTCTGCCATGTCATGGCATACTAGATTCGATTATTTTTGTTTTAATTTGGTATATGATGCAAAGCAACAAGGAACAAAACACTTTCGCTGTAGTATTAACAGAACAACCTTCGATTCCATATGGTAAAAGCAAAGGAAAACGATGGTTAGTACGTAATACTGTTACTGTTTTTATCCACATTATTCTCCACGAATGATTCGAGATAAAAGTTGAAGTTCATGAGACCCCATAATTAAAACAAAAGCTGTCTGGGTTAGGTGGTTTTAAGACACAGACATGTTAGGAAATTCCAACTGTCAACATCTTTTATAATTATAGTTATCTAATTTATTGATCGACTAATTCGAATCAAATATTATAAAAATTATTATAAAAATGACATTTCTAACTCAATTTTCTTGATTTACAATATCAAGATTCAAAATCATAACCTTATAACTTAAATGACCTAACACCTCATTTCGCTAAACAAATTGGTAGTTAATTCAACACTTTTTTTAATAAATTGGTGTTCATTATTAGGTTAAAATCAAATTAACCGACCGAACAAAATTTATTTTGGTTAACGATTAAAGATTTTTTTTCAAAATTCGATTATCGGTTAATTAATTATTAACCGAAGATATTTAATAATATATATTACATATATATTTTAAGCATATACCCATTAAGATGTCAAGAGGCCCAACTAATTTTTAATCTTAGACCCATTAAAATTTTAAGATTCAACAAATTTTTAATCCAAATGAAAAAAACTCAAATTAATGTAATATAACTAAAGAAAAAAAACAAACTCTAAAACTTTACCAAATTTTGTTTGATTCAATTAATAATTTTTGTTTGATTCAATTTCAATTTTTAAATAATAATTCAACTAAAGAAAAAAATCTAATTAATTATATTTTATTTAATTCGATTCAATCATCAACTAAATTAATCAAATGAACACCTTAATCCTCGTTATTCATGTGAAAGAAAATTAATGCACGTTTTTATTTTGACCAATAAAAGGACACCGCTGATCAGTGTCGGAGAAACCCCTTTCCGGTTTTGAAAAAGAAATGAGTTTCGATATTCATTAAATTATGATTTTAGTCCTTCTGTTCTGTTTAAATTTGATATCTCGTTTGTATATTTTAATTTAACTTAAGTTGAATATTCGTTTATAATATCAATTAGCATGCTTACATTGATTTTCTTCTAATGTAAGATGTGTGATTAAGAAAATTCTCATTAGTATTTTTTTTTTTTTAAATTGAATTCTCATTAATATTGTTATGCCTAAAGTTAGTGGACATCAAACAAGGAAAATGAAGAAGAATATCAAAGCAATTGGTAACGGTTTTAGGCGGTTCACCCATAGAGATTTGGACAGAAAGTTGTAGTCAGTATGGTGGTCGGAGTGAGGGAGAGAGTAAGGTGGGAGAGAGGTATTTTCCCCTTCGTTCTCCACTTGCCATTCTCTCTAATTGCATGAGTATTTATAACTCTTAATACTGTTGTTGATGGGATGGTGTTAGGTCTAAGTGATAACTATTGTTGTTGATGGTTAGGTCTAACTCCCAATCAATAGGTTTTGCAGTCCAATCACGTGGGTGAGGCATTTGTCTTTCAAGGCACTATGGCTCCTGACAAGGTTTGCTCCACAAGACCGTGTAGGCCTCCGATGTTCTCATCTTCGATATTGCTCTCCTCTGGAAGAGCTGCTACCATGGGGTCACTTTCGAGATTACTAAGTGCGAAGGCGCTGAAGGTCATTTTGAAAATTCTTGGGTGCGGAGGTATTGGGTATAACCAATATTTTGATTAACCAATAACATTACAAAAGTAGATGGCCAAACCATCTAAAATTAAAGTAAAAAGACTAAATCCTAAAATCGAACGTAGCAAAGGAATCGAAACCATAATTTGACCTACTGAATTTGATAAGAAAAGTGTGGAACCTTGGCACTAGGAAATCAACTTCAACCAACACGGCAAAGTAATAAAGATAACCCTAATGTCACTTTTTTTTTTCACAAGAAAAACACGAATCAAAACATGTTAGAACTAATGCATGTAATTAAACAAAACATACAAGAAAAACATTAAACGACCAAAAGCACACACATATATAAAAAGACTTTCCATATATAAAGATGGATAAACTTTCTTGCAAAACTAGCAAGGAAATGGAGCATAATTAAGATTGACAGAAGAGAGAGAGCATGCTTAGCAAACCATATAGTTTCATAGTAAATTCGAGAGTGAGTCATAAATGTCTTAAGCTTGCCTTCTAGCTAGTTTAATAATTCGAGCCTTCTCCCTGATATTCCGCTGAGATTTTCCGGCGCCGCTCATTGTGTCCGACCAAACGCCTCCGACAACTCCTCTTTGTTTCATCGAACTCTGATAGTTCATGAAACCTGCATTATCACCATCGGCATCATTTTAAATTTATATAGATAATCACACAGGAAAGATTGATCATTGACGACTCATTTATATAAGATAAAAAGATTGATTGGTAACGACTCATTCATATAACATCTCACATTCTAGTTTATTGAACCCCAATTTAATCATCTTACACATAAATGATGACATCATTTTCAATAGAAATGAAATAATCACATATTTAAATTAAAGATATATTAGGGTTCGATAAATAATAACATTATTTAGATCAAAATCAAATAATCATTTACATCAAAGGATTTATTCATCTAGATTTCTAAGTGTGCACTAATTCAGATATGAAACCAGACTAAGATATTATCTTGTTTTTAGATTAGAATGTTTAAAAAAAAAATCAATGATCTGCAGTCCAAGTCAACATTTTTATTGGAATCCTCAAGTCAACATTTTTAACTATGGTAATAGTTCAATTACAGATTTAGAGAAGAAACCCTGTTGATTTGTTGCAAGTTCATCTTCTTTGTAACTAGAATGAACATAATATCAAATTCAGCTAAGAAAATTAAACATTAAGACATGGATTCAAAAACCAAACACAAAACCTGAAATAGAAATGTTTGTGTAATAACGAAAAGTTAAAAAAAATTAGGGTTTGTAGAAAACCAAAACCTGCTACATTGTTGGCAAAAGCGTTGATCGATCCCAGCGACTCGAACAACAGGAGCCTTGGCATGGAACTCGCAGACCTTATGCCGCCGATGGTACCGCTTCGCGTCGGTCATGTCGGCGGGGCAGTCCTCGACCTGGCAGCCGGGTAGGGTTGACCCGCCGGAGTACCCTCTCTTGCCTCTCTTTTTCTTTTCATCGTCTCCCGTGGTACCATCTTCGTCTTCTTCTTGATCCTCTTCTTCTTCCTCCGCCATTAGCCTCCTCTTGCCATCGGCTTTGCTCGTCGCCATTTCCGGGTTTTGCTCCAAGAACACAAAGGAGGAAGCAGAGATGGAGTATGTTTATATGAAGAGACAGCAATGGAGAAGAATAACAAAAGGAGAGATAAGGAGGTCAAAGAGAGAAGAGGAGAGAATCATGTATGAGGACCATAAAGTTCCATTTCTGTCCCTCTCACCATTAGTTCAACAGTTGAAAAAGGTAGAAAAGCTCTACGAATTTAATTTAGCTCTCATAGATGTACATACACTTATGTTAAAAAATGGGTTAATTACTTTGTTGGTACATAAACTATACCAAATTCTCAATTTCATACATAATATTTTAAAATTTACAGTTTCATATATGAAGTTTTTTGCCGCGGGTTTACCCACATTCATGACGGAATCTGACGTGAACCTTTTAGCCCAGTCAAAAATTGACACATAACATTTATTTTATTTTTTAAAAATCTTTATTTACTTAAAGATTAGTCCTTAATATTTTATTATTATTTTTAATTTAACCCTTTAGTTTAATTTAAAAAAAGCAAATAATTATTTCAGAAAATTATAAAAAATATTCAAGTCAATTACTAGTTGACATGTGGCACCATATTGTTTATATTTATTTCAAAAAATTATATTTTCATGTAATACAATATTTCTATACTACTGTATTTTTTCTCTTTTTAATTTAATTTTCAAAATTTTCTATCTCTATATTTTATCATTTCTCAAATGTTCTATTTCTCAAAGAAAAGATGAACAATCATAATTTCCAGAAATCGATCGCACCACCATGCGTTCAACTATTGATTCAAGAACAAGTCTTTCTTTGCACCCAAACAAAACAACATTTTCCTTCACTTTCTTAGCTTCCAAACATCACAACATTTTCCTTCACTTTCTTAGCACCCAAATAGAACAACAAAGTCATCTTTCTCCAATCACTAATCCAATTACAGAAATACTTGATAAGAAAAAATAGAATCCAAATCAAACTAAACTCAAAACACCAACATAGATATACTTTAAAAATATGAAAAAATAATTCAATGACATTTACAAATACAAATTTCGAAAATGAAAAATCAATAATTATATAAAATAAATGAGACCAAAATCAAAACCCTAAAAATTGAAAGTACAATCTACAACACCCAAAGTCCCTGCAAACAAATCAGCTTTCCCAGACCCAACTTTGCCATAAAATAAAAACTCTAAAATTGAAAAAAAATATCAAAGTTAATTTTTATGGAACAAAAATCAAAACCCTAAATTGAAAGTACGATCTACAACACCCAAAATCCTGTAAATAAATCATTTTTACCCAGACCCGTCTATGCCACAGAAGCTTGGGTTGACAAGTTAGAATCAAAATAATGGAGAAAAGAGAGTGCGGAGAAGAGATTAGGAAGGAAATCGTCGACGGTCGTCGTCCTACCCCTCATGGTTGACAGACGACGCTAGATGAAGGTTATGGGGAAAGAAAAAGAAGATACAGAAAAAAAGAAAAGAAAGTGGAATAATTTTTTAAGTCGTGGGATTGATTTTACACGTTAAATGAAAAAAAGGGGGAAGGGAAACATGAAGAGAGAGAGAAAATATTATTATTATTTATTACGCCACGTGTCAACTAATAATTGACTTGAATATTTTTTATAATTTTTAAAATAATTAATTATTTTTTAGAAAAATTAAACCTTAAGGGTAAAATTGAAAAATCAATAAAACATTAAGGAGTAATCTTGTAATTAACTCGTAAGTAAATTGAGAATTTTTTTAAAATAAAATAAGTGCCACATGTTATTTTTTAACTGGGTTAAGGGATCCACATCAGATTCTATCACGGAAGTGGGTAAACTCGTTAACGGTGAAAAACTTCATGTATGAAACTGAGAATTTTAAAATATTATGTCTGAAATTGAGAATTTGGTATAGTTCATGTACTAATGGGGTAATTAACCCTTAAAAAATATCATATTTCACTGACGGGAATAGTCCAAGTGATAAGCAACTTGGTATCGCTTAAGCATGTCTTTGGGTTTGAAGCCTTGTGTATACAGAAAATTCTTGCTGGGAGACGCATCCACCAGATCCAGGTGTGTGACGCAGATTGGTCCGAATTAGTCAGAGAAAGGCTTGAAACCTGGAGGGCAACAAGAAAATGTCACATTTCACTAGTAAGATATCAAGTTTGAATTTTATAAATAAAAACTAAAATTTCGAAATTTAATAATAGTCATGGTGGAAAAATTATTACATAGGTCTGGTTCACCACATCATTCATGGTCCTATCCAATAATAATTTATCATCTCATTTTTTTTCAAGGTGAATCTTCACCTCTTTCGTGTTTATCATTAAATGAATGAATCTCATTAGATAAGACCATGAATAACGTGGTGAGCTAGGACCATGTAATAATTTCTCGTCATGGTGGGTACTGAGCACTTGTGGTGTGGTTTCCAAAAATCTTACCAAATCCAGCTTATGCTCAAGATTTTATTGTATTAGTATAATTACGGTTTTAATCCTTATATTATGTTAGAACTTAAGATTTACCTTCTATTTTATTTGACAGAATTCGTTAACACTATTAGATTAGTTGTGGCCCTTAAAGTGGTGACATAAATTTTTTTAGTATTATTCAACCAAATAATCGTAGTAATTATGTTTAGATTTAATCAATCATATTTAACCAATAATAAATTTATATGTCAATAAAATTATTAAAATAATATTATGTCTTTGTTGTCTTTGTAATTTTATATAACTTGACGAAATTAATATTTATTTAGACCGGAAAATAGATAAGTGGATATACATGTGATACCAGTTAAAAAAATTGTCAGAAGGGAGTGAAAAACATCACCATCTGTCAGTGTTGAACCAATGAGGAAAAACAATAAAGTTTTCTTCAAATTTTCTAAGGCTGCTGGTTATTGGACCAATCACATTGCAAGAAACTTCGTTCCCAAAAAAACATGGCAATGACAGAATTATCCATACCAAGTTTGGTTGCTCTTTGACTTGGTCTCTTTTGTATTTATATGGGAGGGACCGGTTTATACTAAGGCTCCATTTGTCGTTGTAATCTTTAACTCAGGTTTGAGTGGAAACGGGTGTTGCCCAGAAGTCAAAAAATTTAGCTGTCTCAAAATGGCCGTTTGAGCGTGTAAATAGGTAAATAAATGTACGTTTAAAGCATCAACGAGCATTATTTGGAATTGCCGTTGGGGTAAACGGCCGTTGGCAACCGTAACTGCAATTAAAAAACGGTCTTAGTGTAAAAAAATGAGTTTTATATAATTCTTCGTGTTTTCATTGTTAATATTTTAATAATTTAATCATTAAATTTCATATTCTATTTGCGCATATTATACATATCAAAATCTGAGTAAATTGCTAAAGATATTACCTTGGATCGACATAATAAAGATATTAAATTAATTGAAAATTTTACATATATAACAAACACAATGATATTGGCAACTTCAACGGCTAGATTGTTAAAATATTAATCGTAAAAAGCTTACAGAGTTGTGTAAAACTCACTTAATTTTACGCTAATGTAAGCTTACCCTCCATATATATTGGTTATTATAGAAACACTAACAGCGAAAAATAATTTCATAAGCATTTTTAGATGTTATCAAGTGCCCTTTTAGATCTATTTAAAAATATAAAAAATTAAATAATATGACATTTGGTATCATCTGACTGCTTATAATTTTTTCCCCACAAATAATGTATCAAATAATAATCATATATATACACGCCCAAACCAAATTACAAATATGTGTAATTATCAAATAAACTTAGATATGATGTGTTAAAAAAGAAATGACCCTTTTACATTAGAAAAGAAACTTCTGGCAAAGACAAGTTTATCCATATGTATAGAGAGAAACTCTTTGTTGGACTAAGGGATAAAAAAACTATATGTTATTTCAAGTAAGATTTCGAATTCGAGTCATGCGGATGAAAAGGAAAAATATTGAAAGAGTTTATTGTATGAAATATGTTTTGGTTGTGTTTAACTTAAACCTTAATCGAAACTCTTATAACTACTGAATCGGATCCATACATATATAAATATTATTGACACTTGACAGTCCTTTTCCTGAAATGGGGACAGTTTGCTGGCAAACATGTAAAGTAGTGTTGATTGAAAGGCGAAAGGGTTAAAAACCCTTTGGAAATGGTCCATTGTTAGCTTCAAGACGGGCCCCCCTCAACCATCATCATATTCATATATATATATAATGTCCTTATAGCACCCTATATGTTGTGTTCAAATTGGTGCTTTAGCCAACGGGGTTGCAGATAAGTGGGAACCTAGCTAAAACTAAAAGTCCCTCCTGCCCCGACTTGCTACCACTTCCTTGGTCGAAAAAAAAAGAGGACCACCTCGTCTCGTACTACATTATCGTGTAGGCTGGTCCCCATTGTCTAATTGTACGAGGTCGTGGTCAGCTGCGGTTCAGCATCAAGTTAAGTCAATTCAATTGGAGGAACCATGCGCCCAGTTTGGTTCACGTTGCTGTCAGCCCCTGTACTCGGGGACCCCCTCCACCATTCATTATACATGGTTGCTTGGTTTGCTATTAGCCTATGGCCTCCAAACCTTTATATAATCTCCCACGTCACTCGGACTTCTTTCTAAAGTATTCATATTTGACACAGAGATAGAGATATATCTTTTAACGATCCTCTAAATGCATGATGAAACATCTAATTATATTTGTATAGACTACATACTTGTATCGGACACTGACACTCAAATTGAAGTATTCATGTTGTAATGACCCGTTTACAACCAGACCCGACCCAAAACCCAAACCAAACCCGGTTCAGACCCATGACCCGACCTGAACATAAAAACCCCAACCTTAACCCTAAAACCACTGTCGCCGCCGCCGTTCACCCTTTTCCGGCTACCAACCTCAGTATCATAACCCCGAACAACTTGGAACCCTGAATTAAACCACAAAACAAACCCTACAAATAAATTAAACTATAACCCTAAATCTACCCACTGCCACCAAATCTTTGCAACACCCATATCTCTGCCTTATTAATCCCACGAAATCCGCCCCAAATCCGGTCAAAATCATCAACAGATCTGTAATAATAAAATAATAGGAATAGTTATTATTTTGGATTGTAAAATGGGTGTTATAAACCCAAGAAATCAGATTGGTTGGGGGGTCTTTTTTAGTTCGAATATCAGAGAGAAAGAGGGTTTTTGAGAAAAAATTTGCAAGGAGAATCATTTTGAAATGAAAATAAATTTTAAGGTATTTTCTCATTCGTTTTACCTTCGTCTTATTTGAATCAAAATCAAAAAGAAATTTTCAGAACCACATCGGGTTCTTTATTTTGAACATCCGAATCTTTTTTTAAAAAGCTTGAAACCGAAGCAAAATGGGTAAAGAGGATTTTCTAATACATGTGGACCGGGGGAGGCCGACGTGAGTCCGCCGAGGCAAAAGCCGATGAACAGCGCGAGGAATGAAGCACGGCCGCCGTTGAGCAGATGAAAGTTGAGAGGAGAGGCTGTGTGTTGTTGTTTAGGGTTTTTTTAAACCATTTCGAATAAACAAAAAACCCTATAACTAGTTTTAAACCAAAAGGCACAAAACGGTGCCGTTTTGCACCCTGATCCAAGCGGTGACCCGAACCCGGGGAAGGATCCGCGTTTTCTTAATGGTAAAATTACGTGCTGGGTCCCTTCACTTTCTTCCCTCCTTCGTTTCTGTCCTGGTTTAATTGCGCACGCGGTCTCTAGTCCATTGTCCCGCCTCTGTTTCCGTCCCATTTTCACGTTAATTTTTGCATCTTATTTTCTTTTTATTTCAATTTGGCCACCTTCTGTTTTTTTTTTAATTTTTAGCTTTTTTATTTCAGTTTATTTCCGTTTTTCTCCTATATTTTGCATCTTTTTCAGTTTAATCCATTAATGTGTATCATTCATGCCACATTTAATCCATGCATTTTTAATCGTTAACATCTAGTTTCATAACATATTTTCTATTGTTCCATGCATTAATATGATCCATGCATTCACATTAGCATTAGTATTATCATCATTATTATTATTATTATTATTGTTATTATTAGCATATTTTATGTATTAGATTAATATTTATGTTTGTATGTTTTAGAGTAGTATTTTATTTATGTTGGGTTTGTTTTTATGCGTTAGATTAGTATTTTATTAAGTTCGTATTTATTTATATTTTTATCGTATTGTGTTTATTTATGTCTGCCATGTTTTAAGTTGCATTTCGAATATAAATTGTCAATGCGGTGCCTCTTTATTCGAGCGTAAACGGGCCAGTATCAGGCGTAGTGATAGTGGTTGGGCGTTTATTCTCGGATAACGGGGCCTTTAAAATCCACTCGCATTTATAACTAAATTTTAATTTAATCGTTACTTTAATCCGGAAAGTCTAATATTAATAAAGCGGTAATTATTAAAGTACTAATTTTGGGCGGTGTGGGGTGCTAATCCTTCCCCATCCGTAACCGACTCCCGAACCCGACATTTTGAAATCTCTGGTTTTTACGGTGTTCGGTCCACCTTGAGTGGCCGGTGGCGACTCCATTTTTAAATAAAACACGGGTTTTTTTAAAATCCCACAGAAAACATCATTATTTTCAAAATAAAATAAATCAAAATAAAAACTACACGTTTTTTTAGCGAGACGGGACATCACTACACATGTTAGATTAAAATTTATGTATATATAATAAAATTTATTAAATTTTATGGTATGGAGGGGTCAAAGTGTTAGCTAACCAAAAGGGTGCATTGGAAACCTAGATTCCAAAATAGACTTGACTGGCTTGTTGGTACTAGGTGAAGAATAACAATTGCTAACTATTTGTTTCTCTCCCATGTGATTATATTCCAAATTTTAGTTTTGGCATTCTTGTAATTTCTAAATAAAAGAATCTAAGAATAAAAGTGACGTAATAAGTTGAAGGATTATTATTTGATACACTGCTATTGAAAAAATAATTTCATACTTGACATAATATGTTAATGATTTCATAACATAATGCCGTTATAGTTTGTGTTCCAAAATAATCTCTAATGCTTAAATCAATATATGTAGAGATTAAATTACATTTTTATCAATTTAAGGGGACAAAAGAAATTTATCGAAATTATCAACGGGGTTGGTCTAAGTGGTAAACGGCTTGGTTTCGCTTAAGCATGTCTTGAGTTCGAGGCGTTGTGAATGCAAAAAATCTTCGCTGTGAGACTCACTCACCAAAGCCAGGTGTGCAACGCGAGTCGGTCTAGATTAGTCAGGGCAAGGCCCTAAAAACCGGAAGGGCAACCAATTTTTTTATTATCTAAATTGATATAACTTTAAACTTTCAAAAGAATTAAAATATTTTTTTTTCCATTTAGGGGATAGACTAATGTCAGCTAACGAGAATAAGACTTAACTTCTCCAAATTTCTTTTCTTTTGAATAGTTTTCAGGTGATTATAAGTGGTGTTCATGGTTAACCTACATACTACAATAGTTAACATATATGTTATGTTTTTAGTGCAATTAGATCAGACATTATCTTTAAACATTATCGTCGAAATAGGTTAACCATGGACATCCCTAAAATTTACACGTAGTATCTGTTCATATTTTTTCTTAATCTTTTGGTAACGCACACACATCTTGCAGATAAAATTGCCCGAAACTGAATCTCCTAGGATGAACATCATCTTTTTTTCTATTGGGACCACTCGGGTTCTGATTTCTTATTGAAGTCTTCTTTACTATTATTTTTTATTAAATAGAGAGATATAACATTCACATACCGAGATTCAAACTCATACATGATAATACATGATGAGCATCCTTAACCACTAAACCAATTAGTGGATCTCAGTCTGGTTTACTATCATTAATCCAAGGTTTCATCCATATTTTCGAGTTAATAATTAATTTGGGTGTGATACAATTTAAAATGTTTTATTCTATTTGTTTTCTTTTAATTTTATTTCCCATCGCTGCCTAACATTTGGCAGTATCAATTTTATCGAACAAAATATATTTTGGTAAGGATTTGATGCAAAATTCAATATCTTCTCTTTGAGTTGATTAGGACAGATGTGGTTGAGCATTATAGTGAAGACAATGACCCATTTTCACTCCTACTCAATATGTTAAATATTTATATCGTAATCCATATTACCATATATGGTATTCATACAATCTAATTTCTTATAAATTAACAATTTGTTTGAAATATTGTCTCGAACTTTTGGTGTCCGGTATTTATTTTAAATTTTAATTAATTTTTTTATCGTAAAAAAAATACTACCACACGTCTCATTAAAAAAACTTTTAAATCTAGTTGGAGTAAAAGAATACACATTGTAATACGTATATAAATAAACGCAAGTCCAACATTAACCAATTACAATCAAAGAGCAACATAAATGGCTAATTAAATTAAAGTCGAATAAGTCAAATTTTAAAAATATTATTTTATATATTCATAAAAGTGTAGTGAGCTTTTTGTGGGCCACTTTGAAAGAGCAACATTAACCAATTGTTGAGTCATAGCCCCAAAGTTCAAAGTTCAATAATTCCTTAAGCATTTTCTACTTTGTGGCCTATGAATAGAATTGAAAGGCTAATTCCTTCGGCATTTTTTGTCCTCCCGGTTCCTCGTGGAAATAAGGATATTTTTTTTGTTGCCGTTCTGATTCTTTAAAATTTTGTCCTAACTAATTTAGATTAACTCACGTTATACACTTAATTTTAGTGGATAAATCTCTCAGGCCCCAACATAGATTTTCTGTATACACAATGTCTCAACTCGAGACCTGTTTAAACGATACCAAGCTACTTACTACTTTGGACCAACCCCGTTGGTGGTAATTATTTGATACATTGTTAGTGAAATTTTTTCTACAAGCGGACTTCTAAAGTTGTCACGTGTTATTTTTAGGGGCCTAAACTCTAAACTTTAAACCATAAAATATATTCCTAAACTTTAAACTCTAACTATAATCTTAACACTAAAACCTAAACCTTTACCACCCTAAAGCTTAAGCACATATAAAAAAAGTTTTTTACAACCGATGCATAAAATAATTTCCCTAAAATTAAATATTATAGTAGTGAGATTACAATGGTGAAATATGTGTTTGATTCAATCGTTCCTATAGCGGTAAGGTGGGAATTAAAAATGGCTATTAAGAATATTGGACTAAAATTGTATATAATAGAAGTTTCAATTTATTTCAATCTTATATAATTATTTTTAAAAGTGTAAAATTATAATTTTAATAATAAAATAGTAATATAGATTTTAACTTATAAATTAAATCAATTAAATCTTGGGTATAAATTTTTATTTAAATTACTTTAAATATCTCTATAAATTTTTAAAATTAAACAAATTAGACTCCGACTTTCCATTTTTTTTCAAAATTTAAATTAATGACTTAGTATATAGGCTAACTCCCAAGGAAACTTTTTGGAGGAAGGGAGACCAGCTTTGATTTTCAACCGTGGCAGTGTTAACATGAACTGCCGCTAAGACGGACATACATATTATCAAAAAATAGAAAAATATTGGTATAAATTGTTTTACGAGTTGAAAATTATTATAAATTTATATAGATTTTTATATTTCAATAATTCTTTTTATATAGATTTTTCATATTGTATTTTAATTATTTTTCTCATATTATATTTGTGCCATATTTAAATTTATTTCATATTTTATATAATTTATTATAACAATTCAATTTAAAATTTTGAAATGTTTTTCCGTGTTTTTAAAATCGCATTCAGCGTTCTTGTATTGGGCAAACCATGGTCCAAAAACTTGGGTGTCAATTTGGGCTAAAACATGCCTTTGTTCAAACCAGTTAATTGCTGTTATTGGGCTTTTCATCCCAAATTTAAAATCATAGCCCTGGTCCTCTAAAAAAATGGTCTAATTATGAATTCCATCCTTCATCTTTATAAAATTAAAAAGTCGGACACTTTAATTTGTTAGAATATGGTTCTTGTGACGTTACAAAACTAATTCAAATGTCGATAAATAAATGAACTTGAACAACTTATCTTTGTTAATTCCTTGCATATAAATTATTGAATTATTGATTTCCAGATCAATAGTTTGCGAATTATGTTTAACGATTGGCTTAAAACAAAAATGAACCACCCATGAACTTAACAAGTTTGGTCAAATTGGTCCCTAAGTTTTTTTTGGGTCAGATTGGCCCTAAATTTGATAGGTTTGATCAAATTAACCATGAATTTAATATATTTGGTCAAATTAGCCCCTAAAATTTTATAACAACTTATAAAATTCAAGACCAGTTTGATTAAAGAAAAGATTTGGTACAAATTTGACCAAACTTATCAAATTCGTGAGTCATTATGACTAAATTTTAAAAATTTAAAATTTAAAACTATATTTAATATTATAAAATATGAAATCAATAAAAAATCAGTTTGGACATTTGACATCCAAAAACCCAAAGAATAAATAAAGGATAAAATTTTATTATAAATGATAGGGAATTGAGGGACCACGGTTCCACTAACTAAAACTCAAATTTTAAATCTTAACCTGAAATCTTAAAAACTAAATCTTAAACTCAAACCATATACGATGAATTTTAAATCATAAACCATAAACCCAAAATCACCTTAGCCCTCTAAATAAATTCTAATCCAAAAATTTAAAAATTTATTATTAGTTGCGGCTTTTTGGTTTTTAATTTTTTTCAGCTATATAAAAAGATTCAAAATAAATATAAGAAAAAAATTATATAAATGGGTTTATAGTGAATTTCGACATCCAAAATCCCTAAGAAAATCAACAAGTTGTGTTTGGTTTGGCTAAATGATAGGGAATTGAGGACCACGGTTTTGTTATGTTTGCTACCTCGACCAACTAGCAAGGTCAAATTAATAATAATAATAATTTGGGGGGGGGCAATTATAATTGTAATAAAAATGAAGTAATAATAATCGTAAAATTATCAATATAAAAAGTTTTTCATAAATAAATATAAGAAAAAAATTATATAAATGGGTTTATAGTGAATTTCGACATCCAAAATCCCTAAGAAAATCAAGCTATGTTGTTGTATATAAATGATAGGGAATTGAGGGACCACGGTTCCACCATCACTCTACCTCGACCAACTAGCAAGGTCCCATCAATATAATAAATTAAAATAATAATAATAATAATAATAATAATAATAATAATAATAATAATAATCAATAATAATAATAAGACGGTCGATATCTACTTGTAATTGAAAGTCCAAAATCAGGATATCCCTCAAGTGAGATTCATTTTCCAAACAATAATTTGATTATAACTAGTTGCATGTATTTTAGATAAACATCAATTTATTGTCATTTTTGATTATAAAATCAAACAATAAATATATTTTTTTAAAAAAGTTGTTTTAGTCATTTTACGAAAATTTTAACGACATACATGCCATTTGTTTAAAAAATCTAAAATAACTAAATTATTTTTTAAATAATATTTTTATTCAACTAAAAATAGATGATTCTATTAAAAATGTTAACAATTAGGCTAAAAGTTAACCCATATTTTAGAAAATACATTAACAAAGTGAGAATTAATCAACCTTCCATCTTAAGGTCAAATGGGAGTTTGTTTTATTAAAAGTATGACATTTGTTTAAAATTTGAAATGAAAAAGTATATTGAGCTATCACATTTTTCAATTATTCTTAAGATAGGCAAAACCCAAAATTTGTTTTAAGATGGTGTGAATGACCAGAAAATCTGGCATCAAAATTTTAAATACAAATTGTTAATTTTATTGAATTATTTTTGAATTAAAATCAAATTAATATAATGTATAAGTTTTGAGAACTAAAGCTACTATTAATCATGTAATGATTTGAACCCTAATTATATTTTTTATAAAATGATAATTAATATTATGTTTCGCTTCAATTTTTCATAATAAGTTAATAAAAAAATAGAAGAGATAATAAAAAATAGTAATGATAGAGTAACATAGTTGCTATAAAATTTTAATTAAGTGACTAATTTTTTTTTTAAAATGATATATTTATAATAAACTTATAATTAGATGACTTCTAATGTATTTTACCTTAAAATTTAAACATTAGGATGTCAAAGTCTAATTTACCTAATTTTAAAGCTTAAATTAACAAAGTAGGAGAATGTAATCAACCTTCCATCTTACCAAACAAATGGGACACGTCTCTAAGTAAAACATGAATTTGTTTAGAAAATTGTAATAAAAAAATAGTTTTTTTATGTTTCATACCACAACATTTTAATACCTCCTTTTTATATAAAATATTGGTTTGTTTCTTAAGACCCTTGAATGACCAGAAAATCGGGCATCAATGCCAGAGAATCTGATCGAGTCTTTAAAGTATTTTTTTATAAATTTTAACTTTAATAAGAAAAACCATTATTACAAAAAAAGGAATGGGAGTGATTTTATTCTGATTTTATGTGATTTGTTCTCTTTGTTTAACGATGAGATTAAATGTGGATTCATTTATAAATTTTAAAATATTGATTGAGTCTTTAAAGTAATAATATTTTATTAATTGGACCCTCTTAATAGATTGATAATTAGTTTGGATCTTAAATGTCAACTCAAATCTGATACAAAAAATGTTTAAAACTACAAAATCAAATTGTAGAACATTCTCTCTCTATATTTTTTATAACACATCGAATCCAAAATGTCTATATAATAGATACACATTTAATCCACATGTTTCAAATCGACATTTAACATCTAAATTAATAGTTAGACAAACATAATGACTTAATTAACTTAATTACCGATAATTTAAGGACTCAATTGCAATATTTTGAAATAATAAAGTAAAGGAGTGGGATTTGCTAGAGGCATTGGGGAATGGGGTGCACTAGCTATAGGGATTCCCTCTCAATATCCAAAGGGGAATGTTCTCATGTTATAGTGATGTGGAATGGAATAATTTCATATGTCATCTTCTTTTTCTTGAACTTCTCAATTTATTTTCATCATCTTTTATGCTCTTTTGCCTCTCTATCTTGTTAGTGGATTTTGAATATTTGTCCTCCATATTGCATACATTCTTTTTTCCCTTATTATTTTATTTAATTAAAAATACTAGTTAATTTTAATTATAGATCAAACCCCACCACGTGGAAATTTCATTAACAAATCAAAAAATAAAAAGTTAATTTCCTCAGTTCTTGTACTCTTTAGAAATTTAAAATTTAATTCTTATACTTATTTGATTTAAAAATAAAACCCAACCAATAACACTACTGAATATTATTTTTATGTCAAGATTTTGTCTGGAAAAACAAAATAATGATTCATATAGTAAATGTCTTTATAAATGCCGTGATCAAAACGTGATTATTTAATAAATCAGACCTATTTTTAGATGGTTAAAAAAAAGTTGGATATAAAGATAATTGGGGTTCAAATAATATTTCAAATGCTCATCCTTGTTCAACGAAGCTTCACCTCCGATGACTTTCAACTTTAGAAATTGTTCACATCTTTCGGCAGTGTACGAGAGACAAAATCTTAGCGTAGAAACAGTACTAGTAATTAGAGATTTAATCGACTGTCTCATGAGCATTCTTCATAGATTTCTTCTAAAGGAATAAAAAGTTGTCTAAACAAACACTATTAATGAATTTTCGATAAATTTAAACATGTGTCCATTTTTAAGGTCTTGATTTTAAAATTAAAGTGTACTAATTGATAATTTAAAAATTGTCCATTAACAATTTCATAGACTTTATTTTTAAAATTCAAAGAGTAGAGGGACTGAAGGCTAAAATTAGACCATTTGAAAGGGGTGTTGTTCTTGTGATGCTAAATCAAATATAGTTATCCATAATAACATTTAAAAGCAAAAGTCAGGAATTCGAATTCTGATTAAGGTATTGATTTTAAAATTAATGTAAAAAAATACATTAAATTATTAAAAAAATCTTGATTAACAATTTTAAATTCACTTTAAAAAACTCAAATCCAATTAACTGAAATAAAAATTAGACCATTTTAAAACTAGTTGCAACGATAACTCTAAATTTGTTAGAACAAATAGAAATGGTTGCCGGTGCCACCATCTCTTCAACTAGCAATGAATGGTCACAGGTTTCTCTCTCTCTCTCAATCAATCAATTATTACACAAAAACATGACCCCATTTTTTTGTTGTTTTGCTTTTGGAACAGAATATCTATGTTGTGTTGTTATTTTTTACCTTAATAACACCTCATTCATTTTCTTTCTTTCCCCTTCTCTGGTTGCAGAACCTTATGGAGAAACCAAGCCAAGAACAGCAACAACAAGCACTGAAGTGTCCCCGTTGTGATTCATCCAACACAAAGTTCTGCTACTACAACAACTACAGTTTATCACAGCCGAGACACTTCTGCAAATCTTGTAAGCGTTATTGGACAAGAGGTGGCACTTTAAGGAATGTTCCTGTCGGTGGCGGATGTAGGAAGAACAAGCGTGTTAAAAGGCCAACTTCTTCTTCTCCAAGTGCAAATCCTATCCCTCCATTGTCTTCAACCTCAAGCACTCACCATGTTAACAACAACAACAACAACAACCCTTTGTTTTATGGGTTAGCAAATGATGCTTCTGCAGATATAATCAATTTTCCTTATCAACCATGTCTGTCTGATTTCCCAAATAACCCACTCCTTTCAAGCTATTCAAATATGTTTGGGTCCTCATCTTCTTCTTCTACACCCACCATTGCTTCTCTTTTAGCTTCTACTCTTAACCAACACAAGATCATCAATGGCGGTGTTAAAAACACTGAGCCCTTGGCCTTGCCACCTTTCCAAGATCTTCAAATGATAAGTGATGTTGAAAATGGGCCAATGATGAAAGATCAGCTTGAGCAAATTGGTTTATCAGATCCTGCAGTTTATTGGAGTACAAATATGGGTTCCTGGCATGACCCGACTAGCATCGGATTCGGGTCCTCAGTCACTTCACTGATCTAGCAAAAAACTAGACTACTTATTCTTCAAATTATCTCCCTCTTTAATCTTTTTTTTTTCTTTCTATATGGGAATAAATTAAAAGTTTGAGTACTGATAGAACCATGGGGGAAGAAATATTGGATCGGAGCGATCATCAGCTGCAAGAATTCAGCCTGCAGTTTTATTATCAAAAAGGTTGAGAAACCCTTATTTGTGCTGAGAGGAACCTCGGATCCTCTGTACCCTATGTTACTCGGACTCGAGTAATATCACATGTTTGTGTATCAGAATGAAAGAGTCCGAGCAACATAGGGTATATCATCTTTCCTCATCACCATCTGCAGCATTATGTTGAAGAGAGAGACTTGCTTCTTTTTGCTGCAACTTTTTAAACCAGTAAGTTTGGGTTCTATTTTGTATGTATATATATTTGCATGATGTATTCTTGTTGCTAGATTAGGTTTTGGGGGTATATATTGCAGTCCTCACTAAAAATATCAGATTAGGAACTCATTTCTTTTCTTTAATCTTAATATTTGTTTTTTTCCATTTTGTGACTTTTGGGGATTTGGGGTATAATTAATATATAGAAGAGAGGGAGATTTGTACCTGCAAACTTGAGCACTTAATTTACTATGATTGGTTTGTGTTTTTGAATTTCTCATCTCCCATTAAATGAGACTGAGACCTGGTGAAACTCGAACTCTGATTCTTACAAAGGCCAAGGTACTAACGAGTCTCGACCAACTAAACCAACTCATGTTTACAATCACGAAAAACTTTCATGTGACATGTGTATCCAGAATAGTATATACTGCAATATTTATGAGAAAAGCATATATAGAAATGAATCAGTGCCATTGTTTGTCATGTCAAGCCAAGCTAGGAATGTGGATAGGTTTTTTATTTGTAGTTTAAGGGTTTGGATTTTAGTTGGTGTATATACATAGATATATTCCTCGCCTGCTGGTTGAAAGAGTATATGTTGGTGTGAGAGTAAGAGACTGAAAGAAAGAGCTTCAGACATTGAGAAACAGTTGAGTTATTCTTGCCTGCTGGTTCAGAAATTGAAGGTCCACCACTTGGATTTTAGCAGCTTGGCTGCTTACAACGAAAACACCAATTCCCTTACCACTTTCTCCCTCGGTGTTTGTTTTGTTTTGGATACTGCATGTGTTTTGTGTCTGTGAAATTTGTGCTCGAATAAAGGAGAAAGGGAAAGATCATCATGATAGTCAGCTTTCAAATTTGATACCTTAAGTTCAAGGATCATGATACCCAGCTTTGATTAATTTTTAGTCTATGTAAATTTAATCATATTATTCATTCACCATCTAAATTATGACTGAAATTTTAAAATTTAAAAAACACAGACTAAATTTGGTCAAACAAGAATATATAAACTATTAATATTCAAAAAAAAACCATGTCATTTAAGAAAAATAAAATTAAAATCCTTAACCTTACAACTGGGACGATAACTTTAAATTTGATTATTTTTAAACCTAACTTTAAACTAAATCCCTACATAATTCATTCAAAGTTTCCATTTAGATCAATGATTTCCCAAAACTTTAATCCACAATTTAATTATACTACAATGACTTATAACAAAATTTGATATCACTAAACATTAATGTAAATATTCGAAATACTCAATGAACTTTAGATTGCCAAAACGATGGACTTTCAGGTGGACATGTGTTATTTGTTTGCTGGAAAGGGTATTTTTGAGTCTTGTTGGTAATTAACTTTAGTTTCATTTATGTTTTTAAAGGTAAACTTATTTTTCAATAAAAATTATAAAATTTTTTAATTAGGTCACACCTATTACCATGTTAAAAACTTGTAAAATTCTCCTTTAAAAACTCATATCTGTCACCATTTTAAAGTCAATGAACAAAAGCTGCATATTCTCATCCAGCGTTAAATTACATTATATGTTGAAATTTAGAATATGTTAGAAACATATAATTAACCTCTTTATCATTAATTTTTTAAAGATATTCATGTTTGGTGAGTTGATTTTCGTATTAATCTTTGCTAAGTCTACATTTGTTAGAAACTAAAAAGAAATTATTTCTCTCCTATTATTTTTTTCCTTTTTATTATTAAATAAATAATAAATCTTTTGCCGAGAAAAAAATTTAAAGGTAAGTTTGTGTTTTATTAAAAAATTTCTTCATAATTAGGTCTTACCTAAGTACCACTCGAACATGATCCAAATACACATAAACCTCTTTATTATTATGATTTTCATTTTTAAATTTTCAATGAAATTATGAAAGCATAAATGTTTGTTAGCTCTCATATATTTTTGGTTTATTGTATCCGTGATAACATCAATTTAATTAAATTTAATATAAAAAAAGACGTGAAATTAAACATGCCTAAACACAAGTATGATACTCTTAAAGAGAAGCCTATCCAAAGTGATGTACCATTGAAATTAGAACGGTGTGTCATGTAACTCTAAAGTCTTAAAGAAATTTAATCACTCTTTTATCTGCTAAATGTAGTACTAAATAGGTGGTCTAGCAATTATTGAGTTGATTCAAATGATAAGCAGTTTAGTATCGTTTAAGTAGGTCTTGAATCCGAAATTTTGTGTATGTAAAAAATACTCGTTGAAAGACTCATCTACCGAAAGTCCGGTGTGCGACGCGAATCGATCCGTATTAATAAGAACAAAATTCTAAGAAACCAAGTAAAAAAAAGTGGTGGAGCTATTTGCTGCCATTGCTGGCCGGCTGACTTTCCCCCATTACTGTCCCATTGCTTTCATTGATAACTTGTATAATACGTGTTATGTTCAAAAAAAAAAAAAAAAACTTCTATCATACGTGAACATGTAGTGGATGCCCCTTTATTGTATGTGGGGGACCAATTTCATCTTTTTCACACCCTTATCACGGCTATTTTATACAAATATTTCATTTTTAATAATAAATTAAAAAAATAACTCTCAAACTTGATTATTTTTAAGAAATAACTCTCTTTAATTTACGTAAGGTGAACTCGCGTTCTACAGCTAGTGAGTACTGAACTCGCTTTTAATAAAACGCGAATTTCATGTTGAGTAGGTTGGTAAGAAAGAAATAAAGAAATTAATTTACTGCCTTTTTTTTACACAGAACTCGCTTTTAGTAGGATGCAAGTTTAAAACTCGCTTTTGGTAAGACGCAAGTTTAGACTACGTGGACTGAAAGAAAATCATTTTTCTAAGGGTTATTTTTCTAATTAATTATTAAAAAGAGTATTTGTATAAAATTTCTTATTTGATTTATTTGTTCAGATTTGATTTTACTTGCATTTTCAGAAACCTCAAACTGACATGACAAAACAAAACCCTGATCATTGAAAAAACAGATGATTATTTGTGGTTGAGCTCTTGTCTGCATTAATTTTGTGTTTTATAATTACATGGTTTTTTTATCAATCGTAATTCTACCTAGAGGTGAGAGGAAAGAAAACTCTAGAAAAGAAAGGGGAGAGCTCCTAGTAAGTCCAAAACTCATGACTTAAGGAATTATAAGAGAACAAAAATAAACAGCTTAACCAACCGGAAGTGTACTTGCTCTTATAATCACATATTTTAATCCAATTTAATCTTATAGGAGTGCATTAATGTTACTAATATGAATTTGGTACTTAAGGATTTTGGGTTCTAGTCTTTGGAAAATGTAACAATTTTAAATATTTAATGTGAGAGTCTCGTTGTACTTGTGATTCTATTCGACTCAATGAGAGTAGTATCTACTTAGAAAGTTAAACGAATAGGCAAGAAACACCGATTATTCATACCAATATATGCGTTATAACTCACTTGCACAATGTAAGTTTTTTCTAAAACTTTTATATTTTTTTGAATGGTTAGATTAATTAATTTTAATGACTAACATTAACTTTTAAATTAAGGATAATTAAATTATTTTTATGTAAAAAACTTCTCACTATATACGGTTAATCTCATCTATCGATTTTCACTAATTCAACGATCCTAAAAACATCTAAAACTCTTCAGTTTTAAATTATGCCAACGAATCTTTAACTCTCTCCCTCTAAAAAAAAGGTGGTTATTATCCTTTTAATTGTGTCACTGGTTGAATAACAATGAGATTTAGGAAAAATTATATTATGGGTCATTCCCGCCACGTCATCTATGGGACCAACCAATCAAATGCATCTATTTCATTAATTTTTCCATCTCATATTTTTACCAAGTGAATCTTCACTAATATTTACTGTAAATTAAATTTAAAAACAACTTTTACCAAGTGAAGATTCACTAGGTAAAAAGATGAGATAGAAAAATTAATGAAATAGATGCATTTGATTGGTTTGTCCCATGGATGACGGAAATGGCCCATGAAATAATTTCTCGAGATTTAGCCATATTATTTCATTTCTTTATTGAATGTTTAAATTCGAGATTTAGTCGATGTAAATAATTTTATTAATTTGATCTCATCATTAGTTAGCTCAAATAGTTAGCTCTTTTCATTAAGATACAATTTTTTTTCTTGGACACACCCTTTCTAATTTATGATGTTGACATGAAATTTCTTTTGTTGGAATGGGTGCTTTCCCAAAAAAAATCCATGTCAGTATTTTAATTGAAATAGTTATAATTATATTTAACTATTTGAACTAACTAATGATATTATAAAAATACAAGAATTATATTACCTTAAATTAAAATATAAGGACTAAATATGAAATTTAAGTAAAGAGAAGAAAGCTATAATTTAACCGATAGTTCAAACCTCTTAAATGTTAGTACTATTTTTTTTTTTACAAATCAATCCAAAGATTAGAAAAGTCTAATAATCCTTGTTTTACATGGACTCTACGTTTTGGGTTTCCATTTTCTAGTAGTATAATGCATCTGTTGGCTAAGCACTTGGGCCCAATCTTCAATATACAGTGTATGTGTAAGTTTTAAAACTAAAATGTTTTATATTAAGTTATGTCATTATTTCGTTTAATATTTAACGGTTCACTAATTTATTTGTTATTATAACATTCTCTTTTTGGTCTGGTAAAAAATCAAATCAAAAATATCGTCGATAATCAATGTCGATAACTGTACAATAAAAATTGATGCTATGTGTATTATAGTTTAATCAATGAATGGCAATGTTACAATGTTACAACAAATGACTCTAAGATAGTCGATTAATTAATCAATTTAACAATATGGATTCAAATGCAATATAATTAGTGTTTAAGTACCAAATTGTAAAACTTAAAAAATTAAAATCCTTACCAATAATTAACAGTGTAAATACTAAATTAAAGTCGTATTATACAAGCACACTAAATTTTACTGAGTTTTGAGGCCAATAACATGTTCAATTGACCGTAACTTTTAAAGATCGTTTTATAAGTTTACAAAACAGGTTCAAACAATTAACAGAATTACCTACTTCGGAACCGACACTCGAAAGATTATACCGGTATGCCTAAACCTTTATTTTCGTTTTAGATTAATGTAGGTATCGGTATGGAATCATATGTATCGGTACTCAATACAACCCTCAAATTTTATCTTTAAAATCCGTATCGGTACGAACTATGTCGTACCGGTACCAAGCTACAGATGAATAATAATATCAGTACGAGTCTCATCCGTACCAATATCTCGTTAAGTAACCAAATTTTAATAATGGAATTTTGTATCGGTACACTCAGTATTGTATCGGTACCCTCTCTAGACACTTGGTCAAAATATACACATATGTATCGATACACACCTACCCATATCGGTAGGCTTTATCTGCAATTCTATAATTTTGCTGGATTTTGCATCACTTATTCAACTAAATCATGCCCAATGATTCATTAATCAGTACCCAAGATCTCCAATAAGTTCTATAACCTATAATTCATGCTCACACTTCATTTTACCATCTTTAGCAACGTATGAACTAATGGAGTGCAATTTAACCTTTTATGCAGTTTTAATAGTCATTCAAAGTACCAAACATACCATATATGCAGACCTTAAAACTTTACACATCTAAACGTACTATATAGGTCATTCAAACATGTTAGAATCATATGCTACCATTTTAAGAGTTGAAAGAATAAATGTACATTACAAAAGGGGATTCAGCAAACTTGGGAACCTTTTCGACCTCGAGTTGAGGTTTCCTCAACCAATCCTGGTCTAACATTAAATTTAACAAAGAATTATCAATTATACATCATGATAATCAAAACTTCATTAAACCCTTAATATTATAAAACTTTATAATGAAAAAGGGATCCGGCTTTAATCTTACTCTTGTAGAAAAATTAAGGAAAAGATTTAGTAAACACTGTAATTCCCCTTTGAATTCGTGTGGTGGCTTCACAATTAGTTTTCCACACTCTAGCTCAACCCGTACTTTAGAGTTTAGGAGAACAAGAACACTCTTGATCGAGACTAGACTTTTATAAAACTATACTAACTTGAAATTTGGAAGGAAATTGTATGGTCTTGGAACCAAATCTGGGTGTCTGACATTCAAGCAATAAAATCATGCATTCCAAACAAGGTTGGACAACAACAGCGTGATGTTCGGGGCCGAAGGTAACCAAAGTTGGTGCTGAATATTCTCTCTCTCTCTCCATCCGATCGGTTGCCCAAAGACACATCATTAATGTGCTGTCAAATGCACAATTTGGCAGCTAGCTATGGAGGAGACTCTACCTTTATAGAATTTTGACACATTAATACTAATTTAATAATTAATACATTAGTCATCTATCCTCCATTTAGGGTAACATGAACATGACACCTAACAATTATATTCATTACTTTAGAAAAAAATTGGTAATATTACATTCCAAGTCCTTCATCTATCTTTAATCTTATAAGAAAAAACCTCATGGTTTAATTAGCCATGAGCCATAAATCTTCTGTCTTGTTTGCACTTTAATCACTTATCTTCACTTTCTTACCATTTAGTCACTACACAAGGTTCCTTGAGTTTTCAATACTTGCAATGTAGACCAATGTGAATGACAACGCCCAATTATCTATTAATACATGTGAAATTAACCACATGGCCAATGGCCAATAATGATCATTTTAACTTATCGGAATTTAAATTTTTAGTCACTGGAATCCGGTTTTCAACTAGGCCGATTTTAGGGGTGTTACTGTAATAATATTTAATTGAGTTAATAAATTATAACTTTTAAAAATAGGTGATTTGTTTGTAACCGAACTAATAATTGAGTGACCCAAATTGTACTTAACCCTTCCAAATATTATTATGGAAACTTTGTTTTTTAAACTTGAAGGATAAGTAATCAAATTAACATAATGAACGTTATATGGAGAGACGACACCAAATCTAATCTTAAAAAAACATACAATAAAAAGAGGTGCCACATAAACATCAAAAAATATATTACAAGAACATAAAATGAACATGTCACTATAACAAACAAAAGAAATATACATAATTTTTATACGAAAATAAAAAAAAATTACTAAATAAAAGGATATAATTTTTTTAATAGAAAATGACACAACTTAAAACAAAACAACATACCACGGAAGAAAGTTTGGCAACGAGTAAAAAGAGAGTGCATATCAATATTAAATGGACATTTATTTTCGTTAGGTTTGCGTTGTACTCAAACAGCAGAAAGGAAAGGAAAGCAAGTAAAAGTGATTTAACAATTTTTTGTTTTAATGGTATTGTTTGTTTTTGAATTTTTCAAAAATATTATTTAATACGAGGAGAGAAAAAGTAAATAATATATTTTGGATAAATTATTTTAAAGGTTATTCTTCTAAAGTATCTTAAAACGACTCAATCGGATGTCAAAAAGATAAGATACATTCGTTTTAACGAAGATAATATAATTAAATAATTTCATATAAATCTAATACGAGTTTTATTAAATAAATACAAATTTTCAATATTTCTATTGATTTGTAATTAAATTCATTCTAGAGTTGCATTTGGATAAATGTGCATTTAAATTGAAAATGTCGTATATTTTAAGGATTTAATGTCTTTAGCAACCTAGACGGTAGAGAAGTATCATCATGTCATTTTCTTTTATGTTTTTTTAACCATAGACTTACTTTCATGGTACCAAAATGATTCAAATTAGTCATTTACCGTTACAATTTAAGTCATAAATGAAATTTACGTGTCAATTTAAATCAATAAGATAAGTTTAAATAGTTAGGGCATAATAAAAATTTTAAAATATCAAATTCAACCTTAAAACTAAATTCATATACTTAATTAGATTAAAAATAGTTTAGATATCATTGTTTATATTTAATTAGAAGGTAATATCTTAGTTCGATTTTAAATTTATATAATCTCACACATAATGAACTACGCTGCTTGAACTCGCGTTATTTAGAAGAAATAATGTCATCCTTTATAACTTAGATAATTCAAATTTTTTAAAGTAAAAAATATATATTTATTCAACACTAATTTGTTATATCAAAATATTAAATTTTTTTATTCAACAGTGTTAGAATCTTGATACCTTCCATCGCACCAGCATCTTCTGCTTTCGGTAATAGTAGATGGAACCGAGACAAACCATCGCCTACTCGCTGGATAAAAAAAGAGAGCTATCAGTAGAGAAGCACTTAGGCACAACGCGGTCCCGTGCAACATACCTGGCCAGTCCTACTATGGCTGTCAACGGAAACGCGGTGAGCCGGCTAACCCTTATACCCGTGGTTGCTCCGTCATCACGCGTTGTGCTAGGATTTATGATTAAAATGAAAGGTAGCTTATGGGTAATACCGTTATTGTACTATCCTAATATCTCTCTATGTTGTAGGGATTAGCCTTCTCTTGTACCAAATAAACAACCCAACAAAACATAACAAATGTCATTAGCTAGTTTGTAAGTTGGCACTGTTCTTGTTTTATTTTCGGTTATTTTGCACTAGATTGCAGTTCTTTATGGAGGAAATGAGGTAGAATGACTATATATATACACAGCTTATACTTAATGAACATGATTATCATCAAAAAATTTACCAGCAACATAAACATATCTTACGTTAATTTGAGTAAAACATTAAAGTTTCAAAACTCTTTGTGTAGTTTCAAAACATGGCATTCTAACAGCATTTTAAGTATTGAAAGTGACTCAAGATTTTAAAACTTTGCCCGTAGTTTCGATACTTAAAGCTGGAGTTTTGAAACTCTTGTTTGTTTTCTACTAATTTGGACTTTGTTAAATATTAAACTTCACTCAAACCAAATACTTATCATTCATACCTATTGAGCATCAAAGAACATCAATTTTAAGTACTTAATGCATAGTTTCTACTTCACAAGAACATGAACCACATGAGTTTTCACCAAGCAAACAACAAGCATACTAAAGTTTCTTTTACCTTAACTTGTTTAACACTTACAGAAGAACTTACCAATTGACAATTTAGACATCTAAATCATGTCTTACCATTTAAGACTTACCTTGTTTCATACATATCATCATAACCAAGC
Source organism: Hibiscus mutabilis (assembly GCA_019671005.1). NCBI lineage: Eukaryota > Viridiplantae > Streptophyta > Magnoliopsida > Malvales > Malvaceae > Hibiscus > Hibiscus mutabilis. The sequence goes on from CM033755.1 coordinate 28,662,849, forward strand.
ATACAAAGCATATCATAAATGACCATTCATGATTCACACATAACCATATAGCATATCATAAAGCATATCAAATATTTCGAGGACTAAACTTATTTGTTTGAAAAGTAAATTCCGATCATCGAAAATAAAAAAAAATTCCATCTAACAAAATCGTAGGTTTTTGCAAAATCTAATTTCAAACTTCTCTTTATCATCCAGCCTCATGGATTGTATGGCTAGGTTGTAGTTAGTTTGTTGATAACTAGTTAAGAGAAGTTGTTAATTAGCTGGTTTGTTAATGATTAGTTAGGAGAAGCTTTTAATTTGTTAATTAGTTTAGTCAATTTTGTATATAAAAGGAAATTTATATGTAAATTAAAGAAATGAATGAGTGTAATTTCCGTAGAAACTGTTGACATGATAGGTTACAATTCCAAATATAGTTTTCCAACGGTTTATACATTTTTTTAATGTAGAATCAATCGATCAATCAATCAGATGTACACGATGAAGGATCGAATTTTAACTTGTAATTAGGAAAATCAAATTCCCACAAATAATTTTGTTGTAAGATGTTGCCGATGATGGAAGTTTCAAGACCATCAAACCTTCTAAAGCCTAGGCATATTATATCTTCGCCGATCACATAGTTTTTCACCGGTGGCTCGAACTTAGCTCCATTACCTAAATGGATTGTAAGTTTTGGTACGAGAGTCTCATTATACCCTGTGGAATTGAAACAATGTTTGAGTATCTTACTTTCCCCATCGTAATTGGCTTTTTGGAATCTGCTTATAGAAGGCTGGAGAGCTTGGGTGAGTTTGTCGTATGCAGGTGCGGCGAGGGCGGTTAAGGATGAACCTGTGTCCAAAATCACCCCACCCCACCGTACCCGGTATTCGGATTGTACAACCACACGTCCGATGGGATATCCAGCATTCTACCATCCACCGAGATGCCGCTGACATTTAGATGATAATGTGTGCTCCTAGTCGACTGCCCGAGGACCAAGTCTCTCTCTTGCATGTTGGGCAGTTGGTTGCCGACTCCACCAAAGACGAGGTAGCTGAACACATTACTTGGGCTCAAATAATCCACCAAGCAGTAGGAAAAAGTTTTTTCGGTTTGTCTTAGTGCTTTCGCCGCGAAAGACTGACGTTCGCAACCTAATCCTAACATACCGTCCAGTGGGTTATTCATGTTTGAGATTAACTCCTCAGAACAACCGATGGTTATATTCTTCAATCTCACCTTTTGGTTATCACTCATCCGGATTGTAACGGTGTCATTGCCCATGGTTCCGATCACCCTTGTGCCATCTGCGTACCTGTAATCATACTTGCAAGGAGCGTCTAGCGTAGGGCAATCCGCAAAAGTGTAAGATGAAATGAGGTCGGAAGTGTAAAAGCTTGAAGAACATGGGATGGACCGAAAGGAACTCGATTTGTTAGGCTGATAAAATCTCATATCTTGCGACTCCTTTTCTTTAGAACAATTACTGCATTGATTTCCACATCTGATCCATGTAAGAACACTACCCGTATCCACTAACATTAAAAACTTCTTTGGAGGGGTCCCGATCCTCATGGAAACAAAATATTGGCCAATCCCTAAATCCGACGCCGATCGCAGTGGGAACTCCACCATATTAGTCGCTATGCACCAACTGTCTTATACGTTCCATTGAATTGATTGGGGTCGAACTCGGATGGTCTCCTAGCTCAGGTGAATGCATGTGGATCATCTTGTACTTGCCTTGGGCTTTCAGACCATCCACCTCGAACAAAAAACATCCATTCAACGATACCAACCAAAGAAGACAAACAAGGGACGTGTTCCTCTCCATCCTCGTAAGGCTGAAAAGGAAACACCGGATGTTGGTACAAAATATTCACCTACTAAATACAAGAAAAACAAGATGTGTATATATAAAGAAATGCAAACCTAGTGCCCTGCGGATTTTCGTACGCTTGTTTTTCTTTCCGTAACTCAACCCCATCATACAAATTTATACTAAATAAAAACCATTTGTTTTCTAAAAAAAAATTCCTATTCTACAAAATTTGTTTGTGTTTGGCTTTTACAGCTCATAAAAATTAGGGTAAAATACCTAAATCATCACTCAACATTGCTCTCTGACCTATTTTGGTAACTGAACTTTGAAAACGCTCAATTTACTCATTAAACTTTACTCCTTACTTATTTTGATCACTCGGAATTATTTTATTAATATTTTAGTATGGCGTGGCATATTTTATTATTATTAAATATAAAAAAATTTAAAATAAAATAAATTATTGTGTAAATTACACAAACCATAACTGAGCTTTGCTCTCTGACCTATTTTGGTCATTGAAATTTAAAAATGATTAATTTTTTTATCACTCCGACATTAATCTTTTAACGCCGTTATGAAGTGTTATAAATAAATAATAAAATATTAATATTTCTCTCTATTTCCCTCTCCCTTTCTCATTTCTATCGTTCGGAGGTTCTTTCAACCAAACATAATTGCTAAAAGCTTTCCATTTTTGTTGCCTTAGTAACCCAAAACATGGTTTGTTAAACTGACCTACCTATCTCTACGTGGAAAACTGTGAAAGATTCTTGAATATTTTACCATTGAATATGGTGAACATTTGAAAAGCTAGAAACTCTGGGAAAGTAGAATGTTCAAGCACAAAGTTGCAAAGATCAACACAGCCAAACATATAAACTCCCTTCTTATACCCACACAAACAAATTTCACAAATTTTCAACACCCCCTAAATAAACAATGAAAATGAAGGATTAAAAGGGTAAAGACAATTACACATTAAATTGGTCAATGATACAACCATCTTTAAGCACCTCGAGGAAGAAATGGTGACAAGGAAGTCCACTCCATTGAGTGATTGTGTAAGACACATATGATTGTTTTGACTTTAATGACCGTTCAATTGAATTGGGTTCTGTATTTGAGTTTGGTCGTTTTTCTTTTTCTTGGGGATTTTGTATGTTAGGGTTTATGGGAGAGGTAGTGATGGAGGAAGACCTATTGATGTTTTGATTGTATTGGTTTTGGATACGAATTGGACTGTTAATTTGGGTTTGGTCGAGGAATTAGGGTTATGGGAAGGTGGTGGACCCATCACGACAGTCATGGTTGTGAAAGAGAGATAGAGAGAAAGAGAGGAGTTGCAAAATTTCGAGTATAATGCAGCACAAAAAGCTATGCTAGGGTGGATTTAAAAATGGGTTACGAGAAGTTTTTACAGCTTTCAACCCAGAAGTAGGTTAGTTCAACAAACCTTGTTTTGGTTCATTGAGGTAATAGAAATGAAAAGCTTTTAGCAATGGTGTTTGATTGAAAGAATCTTCAAACGTTCGTGGTTTGAGAGTTCAGAGGCAATTGTTTCTGTTAAGCATTTAGGGGATGTTTTTATTTGTTTTTATAGAGAAGATGAAATGTAAAAATAAAAAATAATTTAAAAGAGTTTTAGGAAAAGAGAGAAATATTAATATTTTATTATTTATTTATGACACGTCATAACAATTTTAATAGATTAACGGTGGAGTGACCAAAATACGTCAATGTATAAAGTTTAGTGAGTAAATTGGTCATTTTTAAAGTTTAGTGACCAAAATAGGTCAGAGAGCAAAGTTTAGTAATAGTTTGTGTAATTTACCCAATAATTTATTTTTATTTTAAATCATTTTTTGTATTTAATAATAATAAAATATGTCATTTCATACCAAAATATTAATAGAATTATTCAGAGTGATCAAAATAGGTCAGAAAGTAAAGTTTAATAAGTAACTTGAGCATTTTGAAAGTTCAGTGACCAAAATAGGTCGTAGAGCAAAGTTGAGTGATGATTTAGGTATTTTACCCTAAAAATTATTTGCAAAATAAATATTTTATTATTTTTAAAGATTACCAAATCCTAGATTTGTAACACCCTCGACCCGGATGTTACATTTGGGCCTCAAGCCCAAACCAATTTTTTTTTAAAATTTCTCAACTTGGTTTAGCCCAAAAAAATATTTTCCAAAAACATTAAAATTCAACACTTGGAAATATAAATATAAATAAATGAACAAATCGTTACAAGGAGCTCCAATTTAATTTAAAATATTTAAACATTTGATTTGATTAATACAATTTCAAAATAAGGATTACAGACTCCAACACATAAGGTTCTATGAATACACAGCCCACTAAACACAAGTACTATACTCTGGAAATCACCAGATGCTAGAATCTCGTACTGATAGTGCTTCTCGATCCCACGATCCAACGATCAACCTACGCACTGAAACAATGATTCTGAGCGCTGAGCTTACAAAGCTTAGTGGTACACATCTACTCTTCTATACTTTATGCTAATCATAAACATAAGCATGCAAGCTAGTACGAGCAATAAGGAGAGATAAATAAACACGTGACACTACCACTAGTCCCCTAAACACATGATCTCATCATAGCAATCGTCATACATGGCACACAAGGCCAACTAAGCATGTGATCTCATCAGATCATCTAGGCAAAAACACATATCAACAACGATGACTCTGAAGTGAGGCTAGGTCACGTAGTACCGAAACATACACTCTAGGTGAGATCGGGTCACATAGCATCAAAACATACACCCTTGCTCGGAATCCCCCTTTGGCATCTACACTCTGAGTGAGATCGGGTCACCTAGCATTGGAACATACACCCTGGGTGAGGCCGGGTCACATAGCATCAGAACATACACCCATACTCGGAATCTCTCATCGAGTTTCTTCGAATGAGGCTCATGTCACATAGCATCGGTATTTGTAACCATGGTGTTGCAACACTCTTTCTCTGAGTATTCGGATCCCATCAATCAAGAAGACTTAACCAATCAAAAGCCTACCTGGCATGCAAGCAATGCGATCCCAAGAATCATCTTATTGTTGCTAATCAAAACACATTATTTATTTTACATTACCGAGTTGTTAATACAATATGGAAAAGTATATAATTAACCTCATTTATCGCCTCCATTAATCCTTGTTATCTCATTTATCAATGCATAATTCAATTATTAATATACACATTAATTTCCACATTTAATTTACATTTATTGATTATTTAGCGTATCGGGTACCGATACTCAAATATGAGTATCGATACAGTACCCTTGGGTATCGATAATCACACGCGTACCGATACCATATTCATGGGTTCGTACAATTTCCTTGAATTACAATTTTACAACACTTTATTCGATCCCTAAAGCTTATAAAAGTCATTTACGTATGCTGCTAATGCATTTAATTAATTATTACCACTTACCGACTTTTACCCACTTAATCGAATATTGACTTTTGGTTTCATAAATATTTAATCGAGTATTCATCGGTATTATCTCTAACCAATATTCAATCGAACATATTAATTCGTTCAACTAGCACACAAGGCATTATCATATATCAATCAGTCAACTAATCATCCAATAATTTTATGAGCATAACAAACAACCCCACACGGTCTTTAAAGTTTATAGAGTCTCATCATATTTGTACATCATTATGCATCTCATATTACCGGCCTCTAACATGCTTATTATCCGTCTCCGTCTCCTAATTTGCAACCACTAACATACAAGGCAATTACACTTATGATACTCATGAAGCATTTAGGAGTTCGAAGCATACTAACCTTAAGCCGATATCGTTAAAATCCTCATCCGAGCTTCTCGAATATTCCACTTGATTCGTTATCCAATCCTGAACAATCCTCTTATATCATTTAATACAATAAGTATCACTTAATTACATACTTTAATGCCTTGAAAAACATAAAAATAGCATATTGAGTTCGAATTTGGCAAAACAGACTACGCCAACGGACTCAGAACGTCGAGAAATCCCCAGATATGGTCCTAAAAAGTCAACGACTGATTAGCGGTCGGTCAATGGCCAGGTGATCTAGTACGGCATGGTGCAGGATAACTAGGGTGCACCTGTGGGCAGTGATCCAGTACAGCAAGGAGCAGGTGCACCCAGCCAAACGGGATCTAATGCGGCGTAGTGTACTGGATCATGGTGCACCTGCATGGGCAAAAGCACACCCACTCGCAGGGTGGCGTGTGGTGGCACATGAGAGGCTTTTTGGTGGTCAGACGGCGGCGACGAGCTCCTGCCCCTCATTTATTTGGTCGGTGAGCATGTCTGTGGCCTCCACTTTTGGTTTTGGCCTTCAGAAATACTCTATTTCTAGCTTGGTCGGACTTCTTTTCTCTCACCTCCTTCTACAGTGGCTCCGATGGTGACGGGACGACCACCGTCGGATATAAGATTTTATCACATTGTCCTATCTTTTATGGGTTTGACTCTCTGCATAGGGATGTAATACCTCTCCATTTAATAAAAAATGATATTTATATTTTTTATTTTTTAATAAAATCTATGTGATTTAATTTATTTTCCGGTCAAAATTTATGTGAATGTAAAATAACTTTAAACATAGACTTATAATAAAAATAAGGGTAAACTACACCAGATACCATCGAACTATTGACGTTTATTCATTTATACCACCGAACTTTTAATTGGTTCAATTTTAGTACTAAACTTATATTTTAGGTTCAATTATGCTATTGGATCGTTGACTCAGTAACAACACGATGACGTGGATGGTTATTATATCAAAGTAATGACGTGGTCAAAACGACGTTGCTTTGTTTTACTATATAAAATTTTAAAACAACGTCATTTTGGAGGACTATATAAATTTATTTATTTTTATCATTTTTCTTTCCACTGTTTTACTCAATTCAGTATATGACCATGCCCTAGTCGCACCTACTATTATTAGTCATCGTCGGCTACTGCTACCGATGACCAAAATTTTACGAAAACACATTTTCCTTCTATTATTGTTGTCTTCTATATTCATTTCCCCACTTAAACCGCCACAATCGTCATTCTCTTTCCTATACTCAAAACTTCTCTTGAACCCTTCTATTTTCAATTCATTCAATTTTCCTTTCTTATCATTTCCAATAAGCTTTACAAAATCTAAATAGTTCCTTTGTTTTCCCTAAATGAAATAAATTTAAAACTATTTGGCTCTAAATGAAAAAAGAAACGAGCCGGTCGGAACCAACATCGTCGTCACTTTAGTCCTCTTTTTTACCTTCTTGTTCGGTGTCTATTGATTTTAAGCATCAACAAGAATATAAAAAAGAGAACAAGTCACATACAAATTAATTTCCTCTCTATCTAGTTGTCACGGGGCTAGACTTCTGAACCAGCTAACTGTGCGGCCTTATTCGAATCCTTAAGACAAAAGACTAAGTAAGCCTGAATCCTTACTCCGTAAGATCAAACTTTCAAGGCACTTAAGAACGCAAGATCGTTCTAAGCGAAAATGAAAAGGAGAGAGAGGCAACAAGAACAAGAGAAAGAACACTCAAGAACGAGAAGAACACTACGGAGTGTTTTAGATTAAATGCCTTGTGTATTACTCAAATGATGGATGAATACAATTGAGGTGGGGAGGCATCTATTTATAGTTGAATCCACATACAATGAACCGACGAGATCGAATCCCACTAACGGCTCAGATCGAAAGCCACCAACCAAATCTACACTAACTAATGAAGCTCTATCACTATGGAATTCTTTCTTTATGTTTGTGTTTACATTGAGAGATATTCTTATCCCTTGGAATATTCCCTGGTAAGATGTCATCTATTAATTTACCAGGCTCAATGTACTCGGGTTTTCTTTCAGTCTCCAATGATCGGACCAAGCCAGGTGATCTTTTGGGCAAGCCCAAGATCTTGCTAAGAACCTCTTGGGCTGCTTGTTCCGCACATGTCTCGGTTGGTAACTCACGAACCGTGACATAGTGCACAGCTATCCAATGAAACAAGGGATTGCCAATCCATGTGATTTAATTGATGGTTAAAAGGCAAGAGATAGGTTCCGAAATTCAAGGTTTCACACAAGGTTAGGAAATTTATTTAGTTATCTCAATTTAGTCCCCAATAGTCAACGCGTGTGAGCTCAAACTAAAGTACACAAATTGAAATAATTAGAATTTAATCCAATCAAACTATAACTCTAACCCAAAATCTAAACTGAAACCCGAAACCAAAAATCGGACCGTTACAATGATGTGTGTCATCCACTTGGAGGGCTTAATTGACTATTTTGTTCGATTTCAAGGGTTTACTTAGTTATTCTATTTGATGTTAAGGGCGTTCAAAGTACAGGGAGGTCAAAATTATTATAAAATGTATAAAAATTATAAAATGTATAAAAGTAGGGGAAAATAGAAAACATAACAATAAAAAAATAAAAATTAGTAAAAAAAAAACATTTAAAATGTACATGAGATTTGCTCTTCATAGATAAATTTGAGATTTCTATCGGATAGGAAAGGTTGTTGCACAAAAATGTATTTCAAAATAATTGTCCATTAGATTCTATATTTATCTATATGAAAAAAGAAAACATATAACGAAAGGGATTCTTATTTGTACAAATGGTACTTCGAGCTTGAAATATTAATGATATTTCTTTATCTTTTGAGTTGTTATGTCGGATCGACCACTCGAGATTTTTGGTCTCTATCCAAACACGATGAAAGATCAAACTTTCATTAAACGGACCAACTTACATGATTCACTCAACGACACTGTTGAAAGTTACTCTCAAGGTATTTTCAACTGTGAGATTTGCAAAGACTGAAGGTTGCAGTGGCAATTGATTTTCTAAACAATGCATGTGTTATATATTAACCTTTAAATGTGTCATTGATTATTGTGTTATTTTAAAATTTAGATTTTATGTTTTAATTTTATAGTATTGAGTTTTGAACTATTTTTTTATTTAAAATCTTAATCATTCCTCTAACTTCTATTTAATTCTACTGCTAACTACTACCTAATAATACGAAAAAAATGTAAAATAATTTATAGTATTTTAAGTGTCAAATTGATTAAAACACTATAAACGTAGGGCTTAAAAATAGTTTACCTTTTTCCTTGTAGTTGTTAGGTAGCAGTTAACAACAAAATTAAACAGAAATTAAGAGAGGATTAAGATTTTAAAATAAAACAATAGTACGAGACTCTAATGTCATAAAATGAAAATATAAAGTCTAAATGTTAAATTTTAAAATAATAAAAGAGAAACTTTAATATACAGGCTGTGTAAAGTTTACACAAGCCTTTTAGTTTTAAGGGTTAAGGGTTTAGAATTTAAGGGTTTGGGATATAGTGTTTAGAAATTAAGGTTAATATTTAGAGTTTAAAGTTTAGAGTTTAAAGTTTAATTTTTTATAGTTTAGGTTTAGTAATTTAAGATTTAGGTTTATAGTATAAATATACATGCATTGTTTAGAAATTTTTCGTAAGAACCTTTTATTCAGCCGAATCCTTTTCGATTCATTCCATTTAGGGAGGTTTACACTTTAATCCCCGACAAATACATAATTATTAGTCCTCGTAAATTTAAAATATATTTAGATATTTTAAATTATTCTTAATAAGTAATATACACACACAATTATATTATATATACACACACAATTATTGAAATTCTAATTTATCTTTTTTAATAGAAAATTTAATTTATTTTTAATAATATTTATATTATTATTTTTATATCCAACATGACACGTCCACTAAAGTCTAAACCTCACGAAAATGTCTAAACAATGCTTGTGCTATTAAATATTGATTCTTATACTATTTTAAAATTAAAATTTTATATTTTAATTTTATGATATTAAATATTTATACTATTATTTTATCTAAAAGATTTAATTTATCTTTTAACTTCTGTTTAATTTTGTTGTTAACCGCAAATTAATAACTAAAAATAAAAAAAATATTTTTGAACCCCACGTTTAGGAGTGAGTATAACACAACTCAAATCGAAAAAATCAAAATTTTTAAATTGATTCAAATTATAATTTTTTAAACTTGACTCGAAAATTTTAAAAAATTTAAGTTATAAAATTAGACTTCGAACAACTCAAAATATTTAGTAATTAGGGGACCGATTTTAAAATTTGAGTCAAATACCTCAACATTGCATGATATATGTACATCACATATGAAATATACATATATATATGTGTGTGTGTGTGTTTATTGTATATGCAGAGGCGAATCTAGAAATTTAAACTTGGTGGTTCACCGACAAGTGTAATAATTTAGAATCAATTTACATCGTTATAATAATGTATTAATAAGTGATCATTGTCGTGCAAACAAACATGATTTATAGTCAAAGACATTGACATTGAAGAACTAATTTGTGTAAATATGTTTGAGAAATTAGAACTATATTACACCGATGTAATTGTGTTTTAGAGAGTAGAAAAACTTACTCTACTGAAATTAAGTATTGATAGTGACAATTGTTGTGCAAGAAAGCATAAGCTTTATATTCAAACCCAATTTGATGTTCTAGGATTTTTCAAAAATATTACGAAATTAAAATTGTTTTTAGGTTTCAAATACTCAAATTGAACTTTTTAGTTTTGATTCACCAATGTTAACCATAAGATCAACTTGAAACTAAACTATATTAAACTTTTGGCAAAACGAATCTTTTTAACTGTTGGGATCTTGGTTTTAAAAGGCGCGAGGCGCAAAAAGTTCCTGGAGCCGAAGCGCGAGGCGAAGGTGCTCGCCTTTCGTAGGCGAGACGCTCTTTTATCCTAAAAATTTATAAATCAACCTAATAGCATATTTTTATACTTTAAAACATGATAATTATATTATAGATGCTAAAAGATTAAACTAATTCAATTATATGTAAATTTTAAAACTACTAAAAATAAATATATTAAAACATTAATAAATTATATTATTTGAATATGTAATTTTAATATTTTATTTAAATAAATAAATATTTAAAAATAAATCTTATTTTATTATATTGATTTATATTAATATTAAAAATAATATTAACTTCTTGATCTAGAATAAGTATTTGGGTAACAAAACTAATAATAACAACAAACAACAACAACAATAATAATAATAGAACACCAAAATCCTAATAAAAAGATAAGAAAAACTCTTAATTTGTTTTGAATAAAAAAAATACTATTTCACCCTTGTGAATCATGAATTCTTGTGAAAAGTGTTGGGATATTTTGGTCATATGAAAAAATTAAAAAAATTTGTTTTTGAGATGTAAAAAAACGATATTAGACTTGAGATATTTGATGAGAAGTACTTGTTCAATAGTGTATGAAGAGGGGTGTTACGTTAACTGATTTTGATGAGTTTAACTTTTCTTCTTCTTCAAAAGCAATCTATTGTTCTTCTTCTTCAACCAGACTCTCTATGTTCTTCTTCTTTACATTTTTTTTCTAGCTACAAAAAGAGCAAAAGCGCAAAAGCGCTCGCCTCACACCTCATGCGAAAAGCCCCTGAGGCACGTGTCTCTTATACCTCGTCCTGCCTCGGCCCTTGGGGCATTTTTTTTCTACGCCTAGGCACACGTTTTACAATCAAGGTTGGGATTGATCAACGACCATTTCGTTAATCAAAATTACGGCCTGAACAAAAGTTATAACTTTGAACAATTTAAATTCCTGTTTGAAAAAAGACTTTGACGTGCCACATCAACATTTTTTTAATGGGGTACGATAGTGATCATAATGAATTTAAAACAAAAGTTTAATGGCTATACTGAAGAATTTTTGCTTTTAATGACCAAAGTGAAAGTACCCTAAAATTGAGTGATTACCAAAATAATTTATCCTATTTTTTAATAGTGGTTGCACCATGGTGCATCTGCCCTGGTTATGCAAAGTCATTAAAATTTAAATCAATTAATACTATAACATCATAAATATTTATAATTAAAATTAAAGAAAAATTCGACTTGACTAAACACGAAATAATTTCAAATAAATTTTGAATTATAGAATATAACTCGTTAACTCATAATTTTTTTAGTCAACTCAATCCAATGGAATGCACCTATACCCACCTTTACATTTTTATCGACTTGACATTTAAAATAATATTAATGTAGGGAAACTTTAGTACCTGAAAATGTGATATTCGATACCTAATTTTTACTTTATTTTTTTATATAAATATCAATCCTAATTCATTGACGGACTATATGAACCGAGTGCTACAAATGTCCTGGGTGACCCTAACGACCTGATTTTTGCTCTATTTAAATCCCAAAGAAGTTGACAACTATCTCTCAAATCCTTTGCCTATATTTTTACACTTGCAAGTCTCTCTCTCTCTCTCACTATTTCCCTTTGATTTTTAATAAACTATAACCCCTTCTTTTCGTTCTCAACGCTCCCGAAATGGGGTTTTCCAAGGTCTTGTTCATCTTGGCCTTGGCAAAGGTGGCTGCCGATGAGGCCTGCAGCAAGTCCAGCATTTCAGGTTGTTGTAAGGTCGATCGTCAAACCGAGACATTGATGGATTCCGAGACAAACCATCGACTACTCACTGGGGAAAAAAAGAGCTATCAGCTATAGAACACTTATTGCAGACACGGTCACGTGCAACAAACCTGTCCGGTCATACTATGGCTGTGAAGGCAGTGGGCCGGCCAACCCTTATACCCGTGGTTGCCACGCCACCACGGGCTGCGCCAGGGTATATGAATGAAATGAAAGGCAGCTTATGGGTAATACCGTTATTATACAACCCAACAAAACAACACAAATGTCATTAGTTTGCATGTTCGCACGGTTCTTATTTTATTTTCGGTTATTTTGCACTAGATTGCAGTTTTTACGGAGGAAATGGGGTAGAATGACTAATATATATACACAGCTTATCATAAAAAAAATACAACATAAACGTATCTCACATTAAGTTGAGTAAAACATTAAAGTTTCAAATGATGAAATAATTGATTGTAGCAACAACAATGGAAACGTCAGGATAACTACAACAATCCAACATGACATGCACTCAAAAGATTAAAGCATCCACTAAAGGATTCGAGAGGTCGAATGAAAGGGTTCGTACCATTAAGTTTGTGCCTCAATCTCTTTATCCTCGACATCATTTGTAGTGTCATTTGCTTCCCCACCTTCAGCATCCTCAGTCGGTGGCTGAACCTGTTCCTCTTCCGGCAATGGTTCTTCCACATAATCATTCTCGAAAGCATCAGCTGGAACCTCATAAATCCTCACTTGAGGCTTAGAGGGATCCTTCACAAGCACATATTTCCCCTCGTTTAACTTCATACACAAGTCAACAATAGACTTCACAATCCCCACATATTCGCCGTATTCAGATTAATTTGAGCAGCAAAATCCTTCGGCTTATAACCGACAACGCCCAATATCACATGGTTAAAATGATCCCTTGGATGCACCCTCGAAACATATCCCAATTTCATCAAATCAGCATTGGCTAAGATCGCTTGTGCGGTCCATTTAGCCAACTTATTCGCATTGTTCTTCAACTCGGTAGCCAAAACCGCACCCCTTTGCGTCTCCAACTTCTGCCTCCAATCAACACCGGAGTACTTGGGGTCGAACTCGTTGAGTGCGTTCAAAGTAAGGAAAGACATCTGGTTATTAACATCAACAACACTCTGAACCTCGCACCGCGCAACTAAATGCATATCATTATCGAGCTTCCACCTTCTATACCTATAAACAACAGAAGCCACTTCGTCGCCTTCATTGGCAAACGGATTCGGCTCATCGAAACTAACCTTATTCCCATCCCTAACCAAAACCTGCTGCGAAAAATTCTGATTTATATAGGCAGCTTCAACACTCAAGGAATAAACAGAGTTAATATCATCTTTAGCTTCAGGCAATGGCTCCTGTGATGTCTCGTGGACAGACAACAAATCCAACTGCGACCCGTCTCTTTTATCGAAAAATAACTTGTTCCCAACACGTTGAATGACAATGTCCCATGAATAAACTGACCTCGGGGCACACATTAAGGTTGCCAGAATCGTGTCCGTAGCAAAAATCGTAGCTTTATCCTCGTTAGCCAACCTTCGAATAACCGGATCGTCGGTCGTGGTGACTTTAAAGAAGTTGCGGTTCTTGAACCTTTCGAGTCTCCGTTCGTTCTTCGGCGTGATTCGATCAAAGGACCGATCATAGTACTCCAGAGCGCCGCAGATGAGTAAATCTTCCGGTTCAGGGACGGAAAAGGATAATTTGGAGAACGTTGAGAAAGGGATTTGGTCCAGCATGTTCCATTCCGGTTGGATATCGACGGAGGACTTGAAAACCGCGGCTTCCCGTCGTTGCTGGTTCTGGTTGGACCGGTTGAGATTATAAAGCCGGTCACGGCGAGCTCGTTCTTTCTCGGCCTCTCTTTTGCGAGCCTCGACTTCTTCATCTCGTCGTTGAGGCAGTTGGGGTCTGTTTTGATTGAACCGCCACTTAGGGCCAAACTTAGGCCGCGGCGGAGGCTTCGCGTCGACTAAACGGAAGGATGAATCATCTTCAGGGTTAGCCAAAGGGAAAGCGTCGAGGTCGAGGGAGAAATCGAACGGCGAGTCGGAAGGATTGCCGGGGCCGTGTCTCGACGAAGGGCGGTTGGATGGGTTGGCGGCCGATGAAGGGAAATTGCGGGTGAAGTCGGCGATTCGGCCCAGCTTCTCGGAGCGAGAGAAGGGAGCGAAGGGAACGTGGAGAGGAAGAGAGGTAGCTGTCGATACGGCGGCGGCAGTGGAGTCCGGTGGACCCCAGCCGTCGGGGTTAAACGGAACTGCGCCGACTTCGAAAACTCCTACCATTGTTGATTGAACTCTCTAGATTTTTGCCTGCAGCAGAGTAAAAGGGCAGTCAAAGAAGGTTTGGGGAAGGGGAAAACAGAAAACCCATTTATACCATCTTTAATGTTTGCTGGAAATTTTTGGACAAGCCCAGAATTTTTGGAACATTTTGGGCTATTTGAGCAATTTTACTATTAAAACTTGGGCTTCTTCACGTATTACTAAATGGATTAAATATTTCACCATCTCCCAATTTTATGAAAATTGTAAAATTAGCTTCTTTGTTTCAAATTATTAGATTTTAATCCCCATACTTTAGGAACGGTGGTCGACAAAAAGCGATACTAAGACCGCCAACCACAAACTAAGGAAACAAAAGAAAGATGAAGGTTGCGACGCTATGAATGGTGCAAAGAAAAAATAGCTTAAAAAGAAGGAGGCTACGTTTATGTAATACCCCAATATTTGCTTAGTGACTAAAGGTAAATTTTGGAAAAGTTCAGGGACTAAATTATAATTTCTAAAAGTTATGTAAGTTAATCCCGTAAATGAATAGTCCACCCCCAAGAGTGACACTTTCGTGTTACTCAAATTTTTCGTACGAAGTGTGTATTAGTGGCTATAAAGCTTTAAACTTCGGAGGAAGAAAATTTGGAAATCGTATTGAGTGAAATGTTTGGATTGGAACCAATTGGGTTCAATTTTAATGGAATGGCAATTTTTAAGTCTTGTCATAAATAAAGTCTAGTTTGAGGGCAAATTGGACATTTTCCATGGATGGCATTTTTGAAATATTTTGAAACTTTGAGGGCAATCTTGAAAGGTCAAAATACACATGGAGGAGATCTTTTCCATTGATGTTTGATAAGATTGAATCTTGGCAATTGGATGAAAAGGGTAAAATAGTAATTTCATTCATTTTAATTTAAACACATGGATTTATATTAAAAAGATGAGAAAAATACTCTTATCTTTTATTTTGGCATTTTGAAACCAAGAAAGAAAAGGGGGAACTAGGGTTTTTCATTTTTCAAGTCCAAAATTCAAGGATCAAAGTTAGTTTCAAGCAAAATTGGTTGAGGTAAATTATTCTACACTTGATTCTCTTCATTTTGATAGTATTTTTGCATGATAAAGTTAAGTATGAGTTATGTTAATGGATGAGGCTGGTTATGGAAATTGATAGTAGATGATGAAATCAAGGTTGATTTCTGTAGAATTACTGTTATAAACATGGAATCAAGTTTGAAATTGGATTAATTCCATGTTTAGAGTTATAAACCCTAACCTTAAGATTTGGGGGGATTTAATTAGGAAGTTAAATTGAGGATGATATTGAATGAATTATGATGTTGGAAGTTTAATTTTGATTTTAGATTAAATAATTTCTCCAATTGAAGTTATAGGGACCATTTCGAAAATTTTGAGAAATTAGGGGAAATTATTAAAAATTTATTTTAGCACTTGAATTGATGAATTATGATTGAAATAGCATGAATTGATGTTTAAGGGTCAAAATGGAAATTTTTGGGAGTACAAGGACTACTTCGGCCATTTGAAGAAAATTAGGGATTAGTCTTGAATTTATGAAAAGTTTAGGGATTTGATGTTGAGCTTGTATTTGAGGTATATTATGTTGGAAAAATTAAGTCTAGTGATCAAAATGTTGATTTTGAAGTTTAAATCAACATTTTGGGTCAAGTTGAATATTCGGTTATTTCAGGGACCAAAGTGCAAAATTTTAAAGTTTGGGTCCTAAAGTGTAAAGGATGAGAAATGTAAGGACTAGACTTGAAATTTTTGGTTGGAAGCTCAAAAGAGTCCTTAGGGACTAAAATATATATTTTGGGAAAAGTTGGAGATTTAAAGAAATGCATGGGAAAATTTCGATTCGAATATAAAAAGTTTTAACGAAACAATTTTCTATATAATGGATAGTTATTTTATTTACTTTCCATTATTGAGTATGGTATGATTATGGCTAACATATACTTGAAATGGTATATGTTATTTTATTGTAGATTCCGGTATAAATCGAAGTCGTGACGGTAAAAAGGGAAAAGAAACAGTCCAGGAGTAATATCGAATAGTAAGGGCTACTACTTTGCAAGGCTAAGGTGAGTCCATACATATTTTTAAATGTATGTTTATTAACATACTATAGAGAGACTTGTGATAAGTCACCCAAAAAGGTAAAGAATTTTTTTATAAACAACATAATATGTTTTGGCATGATACAATTTTTATTTATGGCAGTACACCATGAAAGTTATAGAGCATATTGGAGTATGAAATGCTTTAATATGATATGTTTTACATAATTTGAGTTGTATATGGGTTGCTTACCATTTTGCAGGAAATGATTTTAAAGTTGCCCTTGGTAGTATAAAATTGAGTTAGACAATATAGTGGTATATCATAAGAGTCACATTGTATCTGACACTTCATTGTGTCGATAGTATGTGACGTCGATAGTTGCAACACTTTATTGTGTTGATAGTTTGCAACACTTCATTTCGTTGATATGTTCCCGATACTTCATTGTATCGATAGAAAGGATGGTACTAAAATGTATACGACTCGTATATTAGTCACTTGATATTTACCTTGGGCTATACGATTTTATAGAAGAATGATATTTTTGTTATATAGTACAAAATAATTACAGTATGCTATCTGGCATAGATATTCCTGCATTATACATCATATGGTTTAAAGACTATCATGCTTTTGAAAGTATCATGTATTACAAAATATTTTATATATGTCTCTTTTTATGCCTCACTGAGTTATTCTCAGCGTGTATTGTTGTTGTACACGTAGGTAATCGGAAGTAGGAGCGGAGCTTTTACATCACTATCTTTGTGAGGAGACATAAACCATAAGGTTATTCCAGTACTTATGACATCCTTATTATGAATGTATATAGGGGCATGTATAAACTAAACCTGTTTTTTTGATAAAATATTTCAATCGAGTATGTAATGGTTTTATAAACCTTCTTTAGATGTTTAAAGTTTATTCTGTTTATTACTAAATGTTTGTTTTAATATGATTATACTATTTACGTAAAAAGTTCTACTATTGGGTATTAAATTATTATTTTTAAAAAAATTAGATAAAATTAAGCGTGCTCGTTTTAGAGAAATATCAAGATGAGTGACCTCCTGGGAAGTTAATTAAAAATTTTAAAAATTTTCAGATTTTAGTTTAAAGGATATTTCTAAAAGCTCGTAACATCTTTGACTCGTGTTTAATGTACGGATACGAGAAGGAGGTGTTACAGTTTAACTAAAATTATTAACCATTAAGCAAGAGAAATCTTGACCAAATTCATAGGTGCAAACACCCGGTTGGTGTAGTGGCCGTAAGTCACTTGGTGTTGCACCTGGCATCCAGGGTTCGAACAACTTGAGATGCTCATCCTCTCTCATTTTAAGGATGACTTAGCTTAGATGGTTGAAGCTTGGGCTCACCAAGCATAAGCCACGGGTTCAACACGCCATGATAGCATTCTCTTCTTCTTAAAAACCTAACAAGTGGTCACAGTGAAAAAGTAGACGATGTTCATCCTAGGAGACCCGAGTTCAAATCATTTTGTCTACAAGGTGTGCTTGCATTGTCAAAGGGTTAAGAAGAAGGTCCCCAGTTTGATCCTGGGCAACAACATGATGTTAATTGTATTCTTTTTGTGGTAGTGTAGTTGGTTATAGGTGTAGTGACCGAAAGTCACTTGGTGTTGCACCTGGCATCCAGGGTTTGAACCTCTTGAGATGCGCATCCTCTCTCTTTTTAAGGATGACTTAGCTTAGATGGTCGAAGCTTGGGCTCACCAAGCATGAGTCGTGGGTTCAACACGCCATAGTAGCATTCCCTTCTTCTTAAAAACCTAACAAGTGGTTACAGTGGAAAAGCAGATAATGTTATCCTAGGAGACCCGGGTTCAAATCACTTTGTCTACAAGGTGTACATGCATTGTCAAAGGGTTAAGAAGAAGATCCCCAGTTCGATCCTAGGCAACAATAGGATGTTAATTGTATTCTTTTTGTGGTGGTGTCGTGGTGTAGTTGGTTATCACGTTAGTCTAACACACTAAAGGGCTACGGTTCAAGTCTGGACGACGTCAATCAATTTCTTTTCCTTTTTTAGCTCCTGGCCTGAAGCTGGGGACCAATTCAGTCGGCTGGTCCAGGGGCGTAAATGATCACTTCACGGTTAAATCGGCCTACTCGCTTCGCATAGGAGTTCCCGAGATGGGATTTGGCATTGTG
Source organism: Hibiscus mutabilis (assembly GCA_019671005.1). Lineage (NCBI taxonomy): Eukaryota > Viridiplantae > Streptophyta > Magnoliopsida > Malvales > Malvaceae > Hibiscus > Hibiscus mutabilis. The sequence continues at coordinate 28,681,817 of CM033755.1, forward strand.
TTCACAAATATAAGGGCTTCAAAGGATCTGTATCTTTATCTGGTTAGTGTGTAAAGAGAAGCTCATGACTAATACAGAGGGGGTACGTCGACATATTTCTACGAATACTCTCTGTCCAATCTGTCGTGTGGCCGATGAAGATGTCAGTCATATTCTACGATTTTGTCTTACGGCGTTGTCAGTATGAACCATGTTGATTAAGCTGGAACGCCTTGATGAATTTCTCACAATGGGGCTACATGATTGGGTTTTCTGCTATTTAACTAGACCAGAATATTTTGCACGGGAGACGAAGAATTGGGCTTTTTTGGATCGATCTTGTGGAAACTTCGCAATGTTGTGGTTTTTGATAGTCCGATAAAGGGGTGGGGGTCGGTGTTGGAGCATAGCCAATCCTTACAATAGTTGGCCATCAATGCATATGTGGAGGCGCCGAAATAAGCCTGCTACTCGACTTCTATTCCCCGGGGTCTGGTGCGGTGGACTTTACCTAAGGGTGGATGGGTGAAGCTCAATATGGATGGGGCTCGAAAAGGTCCGATCGGGGAAGTTTCATGCGGTGGAGTGATCAGGGATTCAGCAAGTAATTGGATTTGTGGTTTCACTAAGTTTATTGGTGTTTGTTCTGTTCTTGTTGCATAGTTGTGGGGAGTGTATCTTGGCTTGTTCTATGCTTGATGCAGAGTTGTGGGGAGCGTATATTGGCTTGTTATGTGCTTGGGAGAAACGGTTTTTGTCGTGTTATTCTTTAAATTAATAGTATGGAGACTCTAAGAATTCTCCGATCTGACACCCTTACTCGAGGTCCTTCCACCATGGTTACTCACCTCAATGAGTTGCGGAAGAGGTTATAGGTGGTGCGAATTCAACATGTGATGCGGTTTGGGAATAAAGTAGCAGATGGACTCCGCTAAAATTGCATCTTCGGAGAATTTTGATTTTTTGCAATTTTGTTCACCTCAAGTCGAGGCTTTACCTTTATTTTAAGAGGACGTTTTAATTACTTGACTATACGTACTATCACATGTACTATTTTCCTCCGACTAGGTTTAGAAGGTTTTAATGAGGCACGTGGTAGTACCCATATTTATCTAAAAAAATTACGATAATTAAATCTAACAAATTAAAATAAGAAAACTAATTGTATTCTATACTATCATTTAAAGTTTTAACCTAAAAACCTATATTTTTTTCATTTTCCTTTGGACCATAATTGCCTACTTTTTTATTTTCTTTGTTTAATCGGTGGTGATACCAGTCTTTATACTGGTTATCGACCACTAGTGATTCATATTTCGTTTTTTATTTGCTTTGTTTTTTTCACACATTTCATTGCTCTTTCTTCTGCCTCTGTGGTACGTTTTCTCTGCCTTTATAGCACGTCTCTGCCTTATGTAACATTTCTATGGTTACTTTTGCAGGTTTTTGGTGCTCGTACGGTGATCCTCATAGCACTTGTTTCTGATTCGTGTTTGTCGTGTAAAGTTTGATCCCTTTTGGGTTGTTTGTCAATGTAATCTATAATGAATCATCGTTTTTTATAATATGCGTGAAAGGTTGTTGCCGATTTTGAGGATTTCATCTAGTTCGTATTTTGACAACTCCACATGGACGCTTCCTACAATGGACCATAGAGATTTTTTTATGTAAATAGGAAGTGTCTAATCTGACTGGTGTGGCGCTTGTCTTTTTTTAAATTTATTATTTTCTTTTTTTTGTTGTTTATTTGGATGTCCTAAAACCTATATTAAGTTATGTTATGATTTTATTTTATTTTATTTATCAATAAAATTGTTTGGTTAATGTTGTAAAAAAAATTAATTATATTTTTTTCGTTTCCATAAATAAAAAGATGAAAATCATAATTATATTACTAAAACAAATAAAAGGGACATAAGTTTCAATATGATTGTGTTATAAGCGTCCACTTATGGATCTTATTTTTGTAAATTTATTGTGTATTAATTTATTTGACCCCAATGTTGTTTTGGTCTCTTTAAGATTGCGGGTTTAAATAGATTTAAAAAACGATATACTTCTCATGAATATAATTAATAAAGAATTTAAATCTAGTTTAAGAAGTATATGTATGTATATATATAATGTTATACTTTAATTGTTAAGTATATATTTTTATACATTTGATTTTATAGTTCAGTTAGGTATTTGAATTTAGCTTATTGAATCAAATTGGCAAATGAAATTGATTTTCGCTCCGAATTAATACTTACAATAAATTACTTATATAAATCATTAAGTTAAATTCAGGTACCTAATTATGTAAAAAAATCATGTTCAAGTACTTAATTATGTAAATCATTGCTTGACTAATTCGGATCGGATATTAAAGAAGCGGAGGCGACCCACCTAACTTAATTACTCTATTCACAACGTTCAAATTCAAACTATTAACATTGCTTAAAGATCTAACACCGTGTTTGACCAACTAATTGTTGACCCAAATTCAAGTATCTAATTAGATTAAATGCACCCTAAAATAATAATAATAATAATAATAATAATAATAATAATAATAATAATAATAATAATAATAATGCAAGACAACATACGGGGACAAGACATGTTTTTGGAGCATACATCTAGAAAATTGTTACCATTCACATATCCTAATAAAAAATTGTTGATCTAATGGGAAGTGGCACTAACTTTTTTAAGTAAGGTCAGAAGTTCGAAATCTAACATTATGAATAAAACAAATTGGGTTGGAATGGTTACTCATAATGAACTTTTACAGTATTCAGTCTGAATTAGTCGATCAATAAATTAGATACGGTGATTAAAAAATAAATATGCAGGAATGTGGCTAAGGGAAACATGATTTGATTTCGGGACTCACCTGGTTTCAAATATTCCTTTTCATCATTCATATTGGCCTCCTGTGTCGACATAAATTGTTTTGTTTGACCAATATGCCATTAAAAGACGACATGAGCCCCGCACAATATTATCATCGTCAAATGTATCCTATATCCAACGGATGAGATGAAGTCTGAAATTTTTTCTGGGTTGAAATTAAATTATTAATTTTTATAAATGTTGATAACAACAATGGGATTATGGTAGTTATAGATAATTTGTTCCTTTTGGTTCAAACGGAGAGTGGCAATGAATATGATGAAAAAATAAAAGAAAAAAAAAACTGGAGGAGAATCATCCTCTCTTATGTTTGGTCCTTATAGTTCTTTTAAAGGAAATTTGTATGATTTATTAACATGAAATTCATACAAGTTTAGACAATAATACATGTCTCGTTAAAAAACATTCTACACTTAAACGGAGAAAAAGAGTACAATGTATCGTTATTAATAATGATTTACAAGAGATGATCCTTCACACTTGACACTAAAAACACAAGCCTTACCACTAACCCGCCAACCAAATTCACCCTATCATGCCTTCCCAAAAAAACCAGAACTCCAAAAGAATAAAATTAACACATTCACGAGACATAGACACTTAGGCCACTGCTTACAAGAAATACAAGATTAAACACAACATGAAGTGAAATTCAATTAAAACCAGAGGACAACATCCCTCCTCGGTCAAAACCCACCATGTCGGTCTAGACTCGGTAAGTCACGACGCCTTGACCGTTTAACCCTAATCAACAGAGAAATAGAGTTTGTTTGTTGGTCAAATAGACTTGATAGTCACCATATCGATAGTTTGAGCAAAGAACTATTGACATAAAATAAGTTGCGGAGGACTCGGAGGCAAAGGTATAACAATAAATGATAAAATGTAATTTTCTCATTATATTAGTTCATAATTTAAAATTTTGAGCAATATTTTTTGCTATCTAATTCGACTTTAATGTTCAAATTAGAACCTAATTTTTTTTCACATTTTTTGTTAAAATAGAAAAAATAACAATTGAATAAAATGTAAATTTATTCAATTTATCAACATTAAATCAAAGTAAAATTCTAATTCAATACCATCATTATAGTACCTTATACGCTAATATATATATACAAATATATATCAACACTCAAGTAATAATATATTTCAAATCCTGAACAGAGCAAATATGTTGGAAGGGTTGCCCCATAATAAATTTCTACAGCATCTGATCTGAATTAGTCAACCAATAAATTAAATATATGTGATTAAACAAAGATATTTTCGTTGAGACAAAACAGATACTCCTTAAATTCAAAATTAACCCAACCAATTTGAAAAAAAGTATCAACCCCAACACCGAGATTCATAAAAAAAAAACACTTAATTTGAAAAAAAAACACTTAATTTAAAGTCAACAAGTGATCCTAATAGAAAAGTAGATGATGCTTATCTGAGGAGATCCGGATTCAAATAGCTTTGTCTGCAAGGTGTGTGCCTCAAATGTTTAAAAATGTATAGGAATAGATATTATCTTGTTATCAACTTAAGACTATTAAAAAATACTTAATTATATCGAATTGAGATTCGTGGGATATAGATTTTTTACCTTCCCTAACTACATCCTAGATAACAAAAAACTTATTGGGTAGAGATGGTAGCACCTTCGTAAGGTAAGGATTTAAAGGTCAAATCTAACTTATATGGTTTGTATTCGAACAGCATAATCTGCAGATGTACGTGAATTTATTTAAATTTAAAATCAGACACAAATATTATATTGTATTCGAATAAAATTATATAAAATTATTCCATTTCTTCATCTATATTAGCCGTTAATCCAAAGTCTAACACGTACAAAATGTGTTTTCATATTGCCTACTGATCACTATGATGCAATAAAAGAAAACTTGCGAACGTCATTCCTCTTTCGTCATGAAACTGACCAAAACATTCGTTTTTCACATTACACATTAAAATAATTAATCCCAACCTTTTTCGAGCATTTTATAGCATTAATTATATATATATATATATATTTCGGACATGAGTTGGTCTAAGTAAAAAGCAGTTTGGTATCATTTAAACGGGTCTCGAATTCGAGATATTGTTTATGCAGAAAATCTACGCTGAAAGACTTATACACCAAAACCAGATGTACAACGTAGATCGATTTGAATTAGTTCCTACAAACCCTGAAAATCGAGAAGACAAAAAAATTATTAATTACCTAAAATGAACACTTTGGTTAAATTTGAAGTCAAATTCGATCGGTGATTATACTCTATTCAATAAGATGATTTTTTTCGAGCATTGTTTTCTTCATTCACACATCTCAATTTCGAGGTATTCCAAATTTTATTTAAATAACATATCACTTGTTTGATAGGTGTTGGTTATATACACACTCTCCATTAATTTCTATGGCGTGCGTACATTATTTTACCGTTGATGCATTAAATATGAAGCATTTAAAACATAAATATTATTCGAATCAATTAATAGAAATAAAATCACTATAAGCTAGCAACATAAGAAGTAATTTCGAATATATTAATATATACACCATGCAGAGCTGGGCCGAAAGGGTTGGAGGAGCGAAAGTTTCCTGAAAATTTGAAATTCGTATATGATTTAAATTTTTTTATATATATTTTTATTGAAAATCTATTTTTACCTTTTTAAAATTTTATAACTTCATTCTCATGTAATTTTATGGGTTCGCCCCTACCATAAAATCTTATGTCTGTCCTGACACCATGATCCTCTATCTAAACCAAAGATTAACCCTACATAAAGTGTTCGAAATGTAGTTTAATCTCAGTTTATCTAGCTCATATTTTGAAAATTGGGTCATTATGAAAATAAAAAAGAAAAAACCAGAAGAATATCACAATTCATAAACAACAGACATCATACATACGTACAAACGTACGTACGTACATACATATTACTGAAAAATAAAATCCACTAACAATCGTACGTACGTACGTACATACATATTACTGTCTCCCAGATATCCTGTCATGTCATCATCATCATCGTATATAAACTTGTTTAGTCTCCCAGATATCCTGCAGGCATCAGCTCCTGATCAACCTGCACAAAATTTCAAGCCGAAATATTCATCAATTTCACAAGAAACAATAGGGGAATGAAAAATTAAAGCACGACCACCATGCATACCGTGAGATGTATTGTGTGGAAAGCAGTGTCGTCGACGACAGAGAAACCGGCATTAACGACGTCGGCTCCTTCTTCGTGTAGAATACGAATCGTCTCGGTGAAAAATAACCGACTGTTGCAGTCGGTCGTTAAACCGATCACCAAACAAGATCCCATTCTGTGAATCTCGATTTGAGGTGATTTCGGGCCATTTTCTGCTGCTGCTGCTTGCTGCAATGTTCACCAATTTCTCGACTCCTCCGGTTAAGCTGTCTCTCCTTTGCCTCATTCTCTCCAAGTTTGTTTGCAACCTTTTATGTAATTCGCGGCTTCTTCTAGTTGATCAGGAAGCGATGATGTTGATTCCTGTAATCAGGGGGGTGTGAACTTAGTGAAAGTTATGAGAATTTGAAAATTCAGGGAAATGTAAGATTAGATTATCAATACTATAAAATACAAAAAAAATGCATGAAAATTTGAAATTTTTAAAGTCTGCGACTGCTGACTGCTCCCTAACACCCTCAGTCCATTTCTGACGGAAATCGAACAAGCAAATATAATATCAGAAAGGAAAGGAGAGAGAATAACTAACCCTAGAGTTGTAATGTGGGATGAGAGAATTGAGCTTGGCGTAGAGCACTTTCATTTGATTTCTCCTGTTCCTCTCAATGAGTTTTCTCTCAGTTCTTGAGGAAATGATGTTAGGGTTGTTCTCCATGGATGATGATCAATATTTTTCTCAGGGAAAATGAAGCAAAGGAGGTCTCATTGGCCAAAAACACAAGGGTTAATTTACTGTGTTTTAAGCTCCTGGAAAGCCTTAAAGTTTTCCCTTATCAGAAATGAATAGGGAGAAAAAAAGCAAAATATATATTGAAAAGGAAAGTTTGGTTATTTGAATCAATGGTGGGGTTTGTTGTAAGGCTAAGTGGACTGACATTTACACCCTTTTATTTCTTCAGCAAAAAAGTGTATATATACACGCATAAAAGCTACTGTTCAAATTCCGGCTTTATTGGATTTCTTTATAGGGAAAACTACATGTTTAGTACTCCAGTTATGCTCGCATTACTATTTTGGTACCCAACTATTATTTTTGACAAAATGATACCATACGTTATGTTTTGTTTTAGTACCCGACCATTAAAAAATTAACGGAGATAATGACATGGCTTGGTATAATCACAGTTTTAGTCCAAAACACTTATGGGCTAAAATAAAATGTTTCTTAAATTAAGAGGGTTAAAGAGGAATTTTATCATATTACTTACTAAAATTTAATAAATTTAAGGACTGAAATGATAATTTACTAAACCGATGGGTATCTAACCCCCTAATATCGCTATCGTTTTGATGCATAACTAGACCTGACAAACTTGACTCGAGACCCGAAGTTGACTCAAATATGATGACCCGAATTTGATCTGAAACTCGAAATAGACTGAACCGAAACAGACCCAAATTTTAGTTGAATCGAAAACGGAAATCGATTTTCAACCAAATCAAATGGACACGAACCGAAAACAACACGAACCGAAGGCAACCCGAAATAAAGAAAATATATTAAAATAAATAAAGAAAGATGGGATGTGAACTGTCGCGCAACTCACCAAAAAGCCAAATATACAAGCTATATAAAGTCATATATAGGTGTAAAAACCTAACCCGATCTGAAAACCCAACTGAAATCGATCGATATCCTATTAACCCAATATTAACCGAACCGAAAGTCAACTGAACCAAAAACCAACCGATATCCGAACTAAAATCGAATCAAGCCCGAACTGAACTTAAACCAAATGTATTTAGACCCGAACCGAACGACCCGTTTGTCGCCTCTATGTGTAACGTGATGTTTTATAATGGATACACTCAAGAGACGTGATTTATATTCGATGTGAATACATTGGACATGTGTTATGGGAAGTAACTAGTAATGTGTAATTATTTGATGCACCGTTAATAAAATTCTTTTTACAAACGAATTTCTTAAGTTGTCACGTGTCACTAAACCCTAAACTCTAAACAAATTCTTTTTTTATCCAAGTGATCATATAAATTAATAATTATATTATTTTAATAGTCTAAAAATAATTAGGTATAACAATGTTCATCACAAAATTCTGATATATAATAAATAATACTACCTTCGTCCCATGAAAATTGTCCTTTATTGATTTTTTGGTCAACTTTTTTCAATTTTGACTCTTTATTATTTAAAATTTATTATTGATAAAAATATGAAAAAAATATATTTTAAAAGCTTTCAATCAAGTAGTTTTAAAACATATATTTTATAAAATTTAATTTTTTAAAATATTTATAATAATTATGGTCAAAGTTTAAAAATTTTAACTTTTAAAAAGTTAATAAGAGACATTTTGAGTGGGATAGAGGGGTATTATTTTTTTAAATAAAAAAAATCAAGTGGAAAGTTTCGTTTCCTCCGAAACAACGTGAGTTGACCAAACAACATAAAACGTGGAATTGAGACTCACCCATGAATAAAGGGGGATTCTAACTTTCGGTATGAATAGAGTGCGGCTAAAAGATACAAATTTTGAAATTTGGTTTCGAATTAAAAATATTATATTTTTTGATAATATTTTCAGTTGGGTTTTTGAGTTTTTTTGCAAGTTTCGATACTTATTTTGTAAGTTTTGATATTTTGTCCCAAATTAAAAATTTATCAAAAAAATTAAGTATTGATACTTACAAAAAAACGAACTAAATGGATCCGAACTGTTTTCACCCAAACTGAAGACAACCCAAAATAAATAAAATATATTAAAATAAAGAAAGAAAGATGAGATGTGAACTGTCGCTCAACTCATCAAAAAGCCAAATATACAAGCTATATAAAGTCATATATAGGTGTAAAACCTAACCTGATCTGAAAATTCGACTGAAATCGATTGGTATCCTATTAACACGATATTGACCTAACCCGAAATCAACTAAGTATCGATACTTACAAAAAAAATAAGTATCGATACTTGCAAAAAACTAAAAAAAAAACAACCGAAAATATTATCAAGAAATCGAACATTTTCAGTTCGATGACAAGTTTTAAAACTTGTCGTCTTTTAGCCGTACTCTAGACATACCGCACCCGATACCTACCCATAAATAAAATAAAAGAAGAAGAAGAATAAAATTTAATTTAAGAAATACTCAAATTAAAATTGTCATTAAATAAAAAATAATTGAAGGTAGGACTCTTGTTATTAACATAGCTTAATGTTTGATAGTGTAATTTGCTGACACATTTCGTGTTTAGCATCATAATAATCACCGTATTAATGTTTAATTCATGGCGTGCATACAACACGTGGTTGACGTTGGTCAAGTTCGACTATTGAGGGTTAACATTTTACATGGCAACTTCCAGAATTTAACTGTTTCCAATAATACATAATTATTATTATAGTTTTTTTTATAATAATCAGTATTTAATTTATTGATCGACTAATTTAATATGTCTCATCACACTAAATTAACCTATTGTTGATTAAACATTATTATAGTTGACTTGATTGTCATGTTATTTCAAATTTTATATTATATATGATTCTAATAGGAGTGTGCATTATTCGATTTTAATCAAATTAACCGACCAAACTAAATTTTTTTTCGGTTAATCGGTCGGTTAATTTTAGTTAAAATCGGTTAACGGTTAAGACTTTTTTTTAAATTTCAGTTATTGGTTAATTAGGTTCAAAACCGGTTAATTAACCGAAATTATGATATATTAAATATTATATATATTACATATATTTATTTTTGGTTATTAAACTTTTAAAAATTATAAAATGATCATTAAAACTTTTGATATATTATACAATGGTCATTAAATTGTTATCAAATTAGCATAAAATAAAAGTTTAGTGACTAAAAAGATCATTTTAGTATAATTTAGTGACCAATTGTGTAATTTACCCAAAATTTTATAACAAATTTTGGTTAATTCGAAAATCGACCGAATTAATCAAAAAATTTTCAAAAAAAAATCGGTTCGATGAACGGTTAAAAGGGGAAAAAATCAGTTAATGAATTTTAGGTAATTCAGTTCGGTCGGTTAACCGAATTAACCGAATGCACACCCTTAATTGTAACCTTATATACAAGACATAAAGTAAAAAAATGTCTTTAACCTTATTAGCTGAGACTACATATGATATGATAGGCTGAGTACATATTATAATCTCCCCGGATTAACGAAAAGGACACAAGCCATGCCATCACTTTACAAAAGGATTCAAAAGCCAAATCCAGTGGACGAAAATTACTAATGAAAAATTGAACTGATGTTGAAAAAAGCAACAATGGAGGTCCCATTCCGGTTCAAATAACGGGTATCAATGTTTGTTGCATCGAGTGATAAAATATAATATTTTTAAAATAATTTTATCTCTGCTTAAAAGTGTGATCTAATTTAATATTAAATAAAATTAAAATTCATATAGTTATCGAACATCAAAAAATAATAATTTCCTTCCAAAGTTTAACATAAAATGCCCCAACCCCATGTTTTATGTACATCCACAAACCATATGCCACAATGATTACTTGGCAAGACTTTGGCCTCCTCCACACATCCATAAGATAATTTTTTTAACACAATTAGATAAATATGATAAATAATAATTAAAACACGAGACGATAAAAATGTTGGACCTTAGAGAAATTATATATTATAAAAGTATATAAATATGTAGTACTTTAATTTGGAATAAATAAGGGGAATTCCTATGGAATCACCTTTAATTTGGACAGTCATAAATGTATCAGTCGTAAAAGTGATGGGAGACTTAGATGCTGCAACCAATGTTAATTTAGGTGACACCTATGTTTTTTCGTCTTTATATTTTTTGTACATTTGAAATTTAATTTTTTAAATTTAATAAAATTTTTAAGTGATTTCAGTAAAAAAATTATTATCTTTAGAAAATTCAAACTGAAATAGTTTTTTCTGTAAGGTGTATATATCTTATTAAAGAGCAAAGAAAAAAATAAAACATTAATATAATATTTTTGAAGTATTTTATACATATATGGACTATAAGACAAGGCATCGAAACAAATTGGACCAAATTCATACATGAACTTAAAAATATTCTTTAAAAAAAATTGAACCTTTAAAATATATCATATTAACCAAATTCATACATGAAATATTTAAAATGTGAAAACATGAATGTAGAAGAAAAAAAGAAAATGATTTCTACATTTGTTTTGTGGCCGATATTTTAGTTTTCTGAAAAAAAATCGGGTAATTTACATTTCAGATCATTAAATTTAACTTTCACTTTTATTTTCATCATAAGCCTTTAATTTAACTAAATCATATAATTTAACTTTTATTATTAATAAACTAACGCACTTATATTAATATTGTTGAATAATTTTAATGAAAAAAACGAAATTAACACTTTTATGGAACATATTTTTCCCATATCATTATTAAATAATATTTAATTGATAATTTTAATATTTTTTCTATAAGGATTTTCTAAAATTTTCACTTAAATAAATTCAAAGGAAAACTAAATAAATTTCTTATAAATCCTAACAAAAAAATATTTAAATTACCAATTATAAATTATTTGTTGATGATATGTGAAAAATATGTTAAATAAAAGTGTAAATTTTAGTTATTTCCATTAGAGTTATTTGATGGTATGAATATAAATGACTTAACTTATAAATAATAAAAGTTGAATGATGTTATTTGATTAAATTAAAGTTTTGTGATGTAAATGAAAGTGAATGTTAAGTTCAGTGATCTAAAATGTAAATTACCCCAAAAAGTCATGAGGAAATACTTTTCATGTGTATGCAAAGGTAAAAAGACAGCTTAACAACGAGGTTGATCCAAGTGGTAAGCAGCTTGATATCGCTTAAGTATGTATCGAGTTCGAGGTCTTGTGTATGCAGAAAATTTTTGTTGGGAGATTCACCCACCAAAGTCAAGTGTTCGAAGCGGGTCGATCCGGATTAATCAAGGCAAAGCCATGAAGAACCTAGCTTGATGCATGCATGCCAACCAATCTATATTTTATCACTCTCACATGAATGTAGCATAGGGTACAAAGAAAGAAAAGCTTAGGAAACGAACCTTTTCTTTAATTACAATTGGCCAGTACTTGACACTACAAAAGCCAGGTCACGATAAAGATTCATGTGAACTTAGGTTTAGGCATAGATTCATGTGAACCTTTTCTTTAAATCCGATGACGGAGCCCTTTCTTATGATCTTGACAAGTCAGGCTCGGTACCGGATTCAAGGTTCCGTCTTTGATTAAACGACTCCAATTGCTCTAACACCTTTACTATCTGCCAAAACTCGGGCTTCTTGTCTGCATGCAGTGACCAGCATTGTTTGATTAAGGCTTGCATGGGAGGCGGACAGTCTCCCGAGACTACTGGTCTCAGATTCTAGGATAAAAGGGTTCCAATATCAGAATTTGAGATTAACAGATGCATAGATCATACATAAAGGCCGGAGAAATACGATGCTTCGTATATACAATCCCTTGCTGTTTTCTAAAATGATGTTTAGGTTAGCTTTGTATTGTTGGATGATGGGGTAGATGGTAAGTCAAATGCCTTTTTGGATGGTAGCTTACGTTTGAAGCTCAAACGGCTGCATGCGACCGAGAAACCGGACTGCTGACAATCGGCAAGATGACCGAGAAATATGGTTTCGACAGCATTTCTTAAATTCATCAACATTTTGAATGCAGTCACATGCCGTGTCTTATGCATAAAGATTACAATCCTCGGCTAACAGAACATGAATTCGGATGTTTTCCTAAGCAAAGAAATGAAGATTTATGCATTCATATTACGAAGGAGCATGAGGTTTAGAAATATACCCTGTCCAAAACGGCAAATGCAGCTTGTATAGGATTCATATCCTCGTATGGGATCGTTCCAGCAATCATTTCCCATAAGATAAATCCAATGCTGTAAACATCCACCTTTCGTTCATACGGTTTTCGTTTGATCATCTCAGGTGCCATCCAACGATAAGTCCCCGGGTCATCTGCCAGCAGATCACAATGTGCATCCTCACTTGCTATACCGAAATCATCAATTTTCAGCTGAAATTCCTCGTCTACAAGGATGTTTTCCGGCTTAAGATCACGATGAATGACTCCTTGTGAATGAATGTATTCCATCCCACGCTCAACTTCGAGAGCAATGGCAATTATTGTTTCCAATGGAAGAGATTTGTGATCAAGCTTGTGCAAGTATGACCTTAATGAACCCTTTGATAAATATTCGGTTACAACACAATAAACCGGTGGCTTTCTGCATGCGTCTACAAACTAGTTATCGGATCAAAACATGAAGTGAGAACCGAAACCGTATGTGTCCGCCACAGAATACTCATTTCAAGTAATTTAAAGCTATGGCAAAAATGAAAATGGCAAAGAAATTCAATTACCTTTATAACATTCCTATGGTAGAGCCGGGACAAAAGAGTAACCTCTCTGTTGAATTGCTTCTCTAATCGAACAGCCAAGTCTCCATTTTCGGTATCATCTGGTACCATAATAATCTTAACTGCAACAGTTTCCTCCTTATATATTCCATGATTAAGCCGACTATGAGCACCGTGTGCGAACCTAAGCCCGAGAAACAGCTGGGAAAGATCAACAGTGTGTTCATCAGCTGCTTCAACAGAGTTAACCCTTACACAAGCATGGTCAAAATACTTGGTCCAAGCACTCTTTCCTGCCCTTCAACTTATCTGAAGCTTTCAAGGACCCCAAGTTCGACGGTGCATATGAATCAGATTGTTTCTTTTCATGAAAACGGAGTTTTTGTGGAAAACCCTTCCCATCCTTCGCTTATCGGATTCTTTCCTTTGAGGATGCGGAGTTGAGAATCTCCTCCTCTCAGACCTTGCTTCCTTAAATGTATCAGACAGAACAGTCTGGGACAAAGGAGAGACAGATCTTTGCTTGTTCGTGATCGGATTCAGCTGGATCAGCGGAGCAATGTGATCAGATTTCGGATTAGAAGGTTTCAATCCTAAAACCCTCTCCCGATTTCGGAAACATACAAATCTAGATGTGTCCAACCTATGACGAACAGTGTGAGAAAACTTGCTCTCCTAATCCATGAATTAGCCTCTTCCGCCATTTTTAATGCTAAAAGACCTTGACCTCAAAAGCTTAACCCCTACCTTCTATGTTCTCTCCTAGGCAATATGAAACAAGCTTAAGAAACCAAAGATTCCACAAATGAACACTGAAAAAGAGATTCAAAATTTGGTTTCATTGAAATCAAGAAACCACTCAAAGCCCTGAAGAACCATAAAAAATGAGAATATGGTTGGCCTAATCTTTTCTCCATAAAAAAGATGATCACTTGAAACTCAGACAAATCATCAAACACTTGGGGAACCCTTTAACCACAGGAAAAAAATATATAATTTGTGTCAAAATCAATAAAAAAGAGAGAAGAACTTTACCATGAAGCTAAGAATTGCATGGCCAATCAAATTAAGTGGCATTTTTTTTTTCTTTCCAGAGTTTAAAACCTTCTTTGTTGCTATAAACCAAAGAGACGATCTTTCTGTGTAAAAAGGATCAAAGGAAAACAGCAACAAAAACTCCACTCAAGCAAAACTTGATTTGAATCCACTCGAATTTCAGAAAATATATGCAGATTGAACAACACTTGATTCCAAAAAAATTGAAATTTAAGATTCGACTTGAATTTTATAATTTCAATTATATTTTAATGGATTTAAATTTGATACACAGGCTGTGTAAAATAAATTTTACACAAGCATGCCTATTTCTACTCTAAATCAAAATTAAATCTAAACCCTAAAAAATTAAACCCCAAACCCTAAATTCTGAATTCTAAATTCTAAACACTAACCTTAAATTCTAAACCCTACAACCTAAACCATAAACTCTAAACCCTAACCCCTAAAACTAAAAGGTGTGTATTGAAGTTTTTTTCTATTTTAATCTACTCGAATTTTATAAACTCCACGGCCAAAATAACTCAAAATTTTGAATGAACATTTTACATTTTTGTCTCTCAATTTTATATTTTATTCAATTTAATCCTCTTATTGCAGTTCTTTACAAATACTTTTTTTTATCAATTTCTTTTCACTTCTTTGTACTCTGAGCAATATTTTTTCTCAAAAAATATTTTCTTTTAAAAAATAATATTATAAATATATTATATAATTTTAAATGATATTTAATTTATTAAATAAATTTTAAATCTTATTCACACACATATATATATATTATAAATGATTATAAAAAATCGTTTAAATTATAACCAATCAGTACCATAACATTATGTTTTTTATAATTAAATATAAATAGAAACTCGAAAATACTCACCCCTCTTTATATAGACTTCATAAAATTTTTAAATAAAATTTAAATAATAAAATATGACTAATTAACTCAACTAACTCTAAATCTTTTTCTCAACTAAATCAAATACTCACCCTTGCTTATATAGACTTCATAAAAATCGATGGTCAATATTATAATTTTGTGTCCCTTTATTATGTTTAAATTTGAGAATTAATCTTTGTATTTTTTTTATTTTTGTATAGTTTGTCCTTCCATTTTTATATTGTCATTCATTAATCTAAATAGTTTGAATGTTCAATTTGTTTCCTAAAATTTCTTTTGGTCCAACTAGTTACATGAACTTGACCATTGATACTTGAATTTGATTTTATGGTTCAAATAAGTTAGTTACCATAAGTACTAATTTGAACCAAATAGTCAAGTTTAGATGCCAATTTAAACAAAAAAGCTAAGTTCATGTACCTAATTGGACCAAAAAATTTAGATACCAAATTGAACATTGGAACCAAATTCAAGTACCAAAATATATATTCACCCATTAAAAAAGTTACACCTTGAAAAGAAAAACCCACCCCAAACCCTCCCTTTCTTAAACCCTACCTGCAAATTTCAGATTGAGAAACTTAAACGGTCGCGTTATTTCTTAAACCCTACCTGTAATTCAGAAAACGGTCGCGTTTAGGTTGACCTTCTATCGGCGGAGCGCCCCCGGCTGTAACCGCGTTTTCTGCTTCTACCACGGCGGGGACTAGGTGAGGATGTTTGTTAACGTTGGCTTGGTTTTGTTTCGTGTTTGCTCTGTTTCTAATTAATATATTGTAAAAGCTGTTTTTTTTTCTAATAATGAAATTTGTTTGGAAAAATTTTCATTTTTATTTATTCTGGTTAATCTTTAGTTGCAGAGATGGCTAGTGATAATGGTACCGAAAGTGAGTTTGAAGGAGAGCAAGAGGAAGGAGTTTCTAAAACAACTGTTATTGAATCGTCGTCATTCGAAGCTAAACTGGATGAATTATTGCATAAGATTAAATCTATCGAAATCAAATTGTTTTCGGATGCTACCAAAGAGTTTGTTAAGTTGCTAAAAACTGATGCTGGAGTTGAATTGCTTCGTCTTTATGTCCAAACATCACCTTCCTTGTCGGAGCTTCTAGAAGCTTGGAAGCTCCGACAGGGTAAACCTGGAACGTCTTATGTTTTATCCTTGATTTCGGCCATTTTGTGTCATCCCCAGGGGAGAAGATATAATGATAAATTGGGTGTGAGTAGGGCGCTTGATAAGTTTTCTAGATTGATTGTTGATGAAAAGTTGGAGGATGTTTATAAGGAATTGAGTAGTAAAGATGGGAAGCATCAGAATGCTGCACTTTTGTTGATGGGTTCAGTTGTTAGGCGGGGTTCAGGGTTGGCTTCTGAGGTTGCAAAGAAATTTGACTTTAAACTCCAGGGGTTTTCCAAGCTTTCTGAGTATAAAAAAAGAAAGCAGATTGATAAGAAAAAACATTCCACTAGAAAGTCATTTGTTGGGTTTGCTATGTCGTTTTTGGAAATGGGGAAGCCAGGGTTATTGAGATGGGTCTTGCAACAAAGGGATATGTATTCTGGTGTATTGAGAGGCCTTGGGAATGATGATGATGAAACTGTTATGTATATTTTGGCTACATTACGTGATAGGGTACTCACAAAAGAGTCATTGGTGCCCCCTGGTCTTAGGAGCGTGCTCTTTGGTAGTGTTACTTTGGAACAGCTGGTGAACATTTCCGGAAGGGAGAATGGTGGGGTTGCTGCAGAACTGGCCTACAATATTCTTCTCATGGTTTGCACTGATCCTAGTAATGGGCTGATGCCTGCTTTGGACAGAAATCTTAATCCATTAAAGGGTAATCCAACGAGACTATTAGGGGTCATGAAAAAGCTAAGAGCAACTGAGGTCAGCTATCATAAAGACTTACTTTTGGCTATTCTTAGGGAAGACCAGCCTTGGGCGCTGCCTATATGAATGAGTTCCCATATAGTGTTGAAGATCATGCATCGCCTATTTGGTCAGTTTTTGCATCACTTTCATAATTTCCTGCCTTTAATCTTTGTTAATATTTTTGCATGTATTCATGTAACTGAAGCACTTGCAGGTTTTCTTCTGTTTCTCTGGCAGCGAGCTTGATTTCGTCGGTGGCTGTGGGAAATCCATTTGGTTTCCTTGATGCAATGTCTCATGATCCACCTTCCTTTGACAGTGCAGATGTGCAGGATATTCTTAGTTGCATATGTCCTCGTCCACTCAGCAGATCTGTAGTCACCAAGGGTTTGCTTCACTCTGATTTTCTTGTGAAACATGGAGCCTTAAGGCTCCTTTTGGAGGCACTGAAGTTGTTGGATTTCTTCATCAGCTGTTTGAACCGCATTTCTGGTGTGAGCAATCAGATGATGGGAAAATGGGCATCGTTGAAGCAAGATATTCAGAATGAGGTTCGAACTTTGCTTCCTGATATACAGGTCTTGCTGACACTACTTTCTTCGTTGGGTGCTCATGGTAAAACTCCAAAGTCTTCTTTGAAAAGGAAACCTGGTTTAGAAAAAATTCAGAAAAAAGTAGTTTAAAGAAATTGAAAGCTGCTGTTTTGAACGAGGACTCAGACATTATTGTAGGTGGAATAAGTTCTGTTCCTGACATTTCCATGCCTGAGGATCATGACATGGTTGCAGATGTACATATGACAAATGAGTTGGACACAGAAAGGGAATTTTTGAATGTCATTTCAGAAATTTGGGGTTTATACCCCAAGTCCAACCCTCTTGTGGAATTAAAAGATGTGGAGATGTACTTCTTCTCTAAGCTCATTGACACCCTCACTATATATCTTGTAAGTTTCAGTTTTTCGAATATGCATGTTCTATGTTTCAATCCAGATAACTTTGTTTGTGAGATCTATCATCAAGATCCACTAGTTCAACTGGTGGAGTGTATATTCTCATGGAAGTTTAATTTTGCTTAAAATGATTCTTTTGCATGATGAAGTTTCTAGTCTAGGTATTCAATGAGTGCAATGGTTTAACACTATACATAATTTTATAGTAGTAATGTTGAGGAAAAATGGAAGATTATGATTCTTTTCTATTCTGAATTCAAAAGTATCCCTGCTATATTTCTAAGATCGTTTTTTTAAATTATTTTTTTATTTAATGCAGCGGGCGGTACCAACTGTATTAGAGGGATCATTTGATTTCTTCATGAATCTTCTGAGCAGTCCAGCATTACCAATTGATCTGCAGTGTTCTCTTCTCTCTTTGTTAATTGAATATGTTGGATGCCCTCCAGGGAATGGAAAATCCAATAGAACCCCATTACTGATGTACAGGCATCTGCAGACATTCATTAACTTGCTAACACTCTCACCAAATAATGATATAAAGAATCAAGCATATATTCTGGCGAGAGCAGCTATGTTGAGTACTGGTGCCTTTGACAGAGACCTGTGTGAAATTGACGCATGGTTCTTATTTTTGCCAGGTTATAGCAGAACTAAACCACCTATTGAGGTGCAAGCAGTAGAAGTGCCGCAGAGCCTGTCTGGAGTTGTTATCTCATTCTTAGGTGATGCAATTTCCACTATTGGGAATAATCTGTTCAAACATTGGGATATTGTTAGGCAACATATATCCTGCTTAGAAGGCTTTAAAGGTAACTAGTAATTCATTTGCTTTTGTTGACCTTATATTGTTACATTTGCACACATGGTTTTGTAAATTGAAATTTTAGTTACTAATAACAATTAGCTAGTTTTCTTTGTCCAGCTTTCCTTGTCAGGATGTCCCAGAACTGTATTCCTTTCCATTTTGAATACCTGAAATGCCCTCTGTATTCCAAATTTGGTTTTCATAATTTTTTATTTTTATGTTTACTTTCTGTATTAAAAGGCATTAAAACTGAATGCTATAATTTTTTGTTTTTTGCAATTGAAGCCTTTTCCCCATATCTTAATATCCATAAACTCAAATGGATACAAACAAAAAAAAGATATGGGGGTATTGTACATTTATGCTTCTACTGATGGCTGCATTAAAGTTTCAATGTTTATATTGCTTTAAGCTGTTTGACATTGAGATAGCTTGTTGAAGTATCGATTTATCTGAAATCAAATAGCGAATTTTTGCTTTCCAGTATCCAAAGAATTGTAGGTGAACAAAGCTTGTCCATGTTTTAGCTATTTTGAGATTTTATTAGAGATTCCATGAGCTTGAAATCTATTTTTTTTATATACTTATACAGTTAGATTTGCCTTGGTAAACAATTTGGTAGCTTTATGGCATTACAAAGAAATAGATAATGAACTTGCATGCTGGACTGGTTCTTTGCTTTAGTTTTGTTATTGCTTTCCTTGTTCTTGGTTATTCTTAATATTTAGCTCATGCAATTGCAAAGTATACCTTCTTCCTGTTCAATTTATTGACAACTACTTTAAAACTAAGATTAGCTTGTATGATCAGATTAGCATTGCTGCATCTTGTCTTGTTTACTGAAGCCACTACTTATGTTGTGGTAAATGGTACGTCTTATTTACTGAAGTCACTAATGTTGTACTGCTACAGGTATATTACCTAAGTTTAGCCCTCTCACTATATGTGCCCTTGATAAGTGTCTGAGATTGCTCAACTCCTCATCTGGAACCTTTTCATTGTCTGAGAAGTCAATGATATCTTTGTATGTGTGCAATACATTGAAGTATCTCTTGCAGACACAGGTACAGATTTTTGCTCTTTAAATAATGCTTAAAACTGTCTATTTTTATTTTCTAAGACCACTGAAATTTGATAGGTAGATGCGAGATTATTGTCTGATTTAATTCAATCAGCCTTGTCCAAGGGACTTGCTGATCCCATTCCATGGTTTATGATTCTGGGGATTTCTTATGCGAGTGGAGACCATTGAAGAGCTTATTGTACTTTTCACAAAATGCATTCTATCAACAAGACTTCCTTTCAATTGATAAAACTGCCATTGCTGATGATAGTTCTTTTGCAAAGACACTTGATGAAGTGAAAAAAGTTATTAGAGATGAGGATGGTGGTGAACTAACTGGAATAGTGAAAGCCTTTTATTCTGCAATGCTATGTGCAACACCTGAGGATCTATTAATGAATTTTCCTTCGGTAATGACTATTTCTGTGAAGCTTGGAGTAGCTATCCCACTATTGTCATCAATAATATTTAGTGAGCAAAATTTTCTTGTTGGTCTTTCCAATTTGTGGCCTGAAGTATTTTTCCCTGGTATAGAATTGGCTTTGGTAATGATCCATAAAAAGGCAGATGTGATGCTGAAGGAATGCCCTCTGACATTGATTTTGATACAATGGAATCAGCTGCCACAGCATTTAGTTTGCTTTTGAAGCAGGTTCCCTTTCACGTGCTATTTTCTGCAGTTATAAGTATTGACGCTCTTTATTTATCTGAGCACTCCAAAATGCAGGACTTGCTTTTGAGTAAAAGGTCAGAATGGACTAGTGGTTATGTCATTTCCTGTCTGCGCCTTGTATTATTTTGGTTTTATAATGTACGTTTCTTTTATAGAAACAAACAGTTAACTGAACAGGAACAACTTTCTGATACGTGTTTGATTCTTGTAAAGAACATGTTTTCCCAACTATCGACTTTAAAGCCTGAGTTTAAATGTTCAATGGATAGTGAGGTTCTTTTGTCAGCAGAAACGTTAAGGGAAGTGGCAGAAACCATCTTATGTCATCCTGAAGTGATGTCATCACTGAATTGCCCTATGAGTTGGAATAAGGAGGTAAGTCAAATGACAACAGGACTCGTAGGGAATGGTTTAGATGTGTTTCTGAGTTTATCTAGGCAAAGACTTCATAAATTGGATCATCAAATCCTGGATCTGTTGACTGCAACTTTGGACTACTACTTGTCTGTTTCCAAAAGCCATTATTCTGTCATTGAAGATGGAGCAAAAAGGACATTTCAAAGGGCTTTCAGTTCCTTGGTACAAAGGTTGTTTATAGTCATAAGGGACAGGTTTGATTTGTGCATTGTTAGTGGAGATTCACAGCCACTTCTCTCATCATTTTGTGCTGTACATGCTTTGATTCAATCTATATCCCCTTTTGAGCTTCTTGAATTTGGGCATTGGATGTTTAGTAGAATTGATGTGAATGAACTCACAGTTGAAAATGTTCATGTAATGTCAGTTCTTTCTGTTTGTTTTTCAATTGTTGGTGGTGCTTTTGAAGTTCTGTCCGCTTATTTGCAGCAGCCTCTAATAAAGAGAGTACCATATGGTTTCTTATGGGAAGTGGAAGAGAAGACTTTTGATGTTAACATTTTGGAAGATATCTATGTTAAACTTTGTAAACTTGCCTGTAATTTCAAATTGGATTTTGCTGATTCATGTTTACTAAGATCTATTGGTGTTGTGTATAGGCAAAAAAACATGCATCATGGTGAATTTCATCCATCAAACGTAGCAATGTTAAGGGTTATAATCAGCACTCCTGTAGAAATGGTTTCTCACTGCATTTGTAAGACCAGTATTGTGAAAGCTAAACTGTTGCATCTTCTTATTGAGATGAGTCCCCTGCATCTGTCAGTCTTTGGGAAATTATTTTTAAGCATTTTAAACAAAAATTTTCTTTCCAATGGCATTTTGATGAAAGAAGTCTCTAGCTATGCCCTTTCAGAGCAGGATTATATGATGCTACTTCCTGCTGCTTTATCATTGCTAAATTCAGCTTTTGTGAAATTTGAGAAGCATTTTTACCACCATTTTAAAATTATCCCATCTTTTTATTCGAAGATGCTGTTGAATGGTTTCATGCATTGGAAGAGCTTTGTGTCTGGAGATATATTTCTGGAGGATTACAGCGACAGTTTGCCATCTTCTGCTGAAGAACTTTTTAATCTGGTTGATGGAAGTCTTCTTGGGAAATCAATTCATATGTTGAGATATCACTTTTTCTTAAGTGGAGATTCTGTGAAACTGAAAAAGAGATTGGAGCTTTTCAATTCCATTTTTCCATGTTCTGTTACACATGAAGAACTGATTGATTGTGATGCTACTGAAATGGATTTTAATTCAGTTAACAAGTCAATGAACCATATTAATAAAGTTGTTGCCAAAATATCATTCTGCAGGATGATGTTATTTCCAGAAGATGATAAAGTTCTGTTTATGGCCAAAGAAGCAGATGAAGGCTTGAAGGAAACCTCATTAATATTGGGTTCTAATAAAGTGGATTCGTCAAGAATGCATTTTATGAATGCTTTAGTGGGTGCATGGCAATGGATGGTTAAGAAATTACCAATAGTTCCGGCCTATTCGACATCAATATTAGCAAGTAATGGGGATTTCCTATGCTTGTACAGATGTTTGGAAGTTTTCATCTTGAGAAATATTTTTCAACTGACCATAAAAATGCATGACTATCTATTTCAGTTGCAATCTATTCCTTTTGTAGAACAGTTAATGAGATCCACTCTTCTCCACAGATTTGAAGATTCCAATACACTGAGAATTCTAAGAAGCATCCTTTTATTGCTGTCAGAGGGAAAATTTTCACGTGTTCTATGCCTTCAAATGTTGCTTGGTCACTCTCAGTTTGGCTCTATGATTCACTCTATCTCTAAACCATCTGTCTCAGAGATTGGTACATTTTTCAAGCCAATGTCCAGTATTCTGAGGTTACTTGTTACCCATCATATCCATTCATATATGATTGACGGTAAAGATGACCAGGAAGCAGCTGAAATGTGTAAGAAGCAGTTAGAAATTCTCAAGTTACTTAGGATACTCCTCTCTGGTGCTAATCAGTCTGGTTTTGACTCTGGAAATGATAATGGCATAAACCTTAAAGAATTGCATTCATTACTTTTATCTTCTTATGGTGCAACACTTGGTGAAATTGACTTGGAGATATACAGTCTGATGAATGTGATTGAGTCAATTCATTCATCAGGATCTGAATATATTACAGAAATGGATTACCTTTGGGGCACTGCTGCTACTAAAGTAAAAAAAGAACAAATGCTGAAGCATGGTGCTTCTACTGATATCATGACTGATGCTGAAGCAGTTCAAGAAGGTCAAAAATTAAGTATAGGGAGAATCTTCCAGTTGACCCAAAAATATGTGCTGCAACAGTTCTGCACTTCCCTTATGATAGAACTGCTAGTGAAGAGCATTTATCCTTGAACAAATTTCAAACTGATAATCTTATGGATATGATTGAGGTACATTTTTAGTTACTGTGTTCAATTATTCTGTTCTGTAGTTTTAGCATTTGTATTGAATGTTGTGATTATGCTAAACTGTTTTTATAATTTCAATTTTTGCAGCCATGTTCTCCCGGTGCTGGAAAAATTTTGCTATATGATCCTGTTTTTATCATTCACTTTTCAATTCATAGCTTGTTGGCCGGCTATATTGAACCAGTCGAGTTCACTGGTCTAGGCTTGCTTGCTGTTGCATTTGTTAGTACGTCTTCTCCTGATCTCGGGTTGCGAAAATTGGCATATGAAGTTCTTTCAAGATTCAAGATTTCACTGGAGGTACTAAATTTTTGAAATTTTTTGGTGCCAGTGTCAATTATTGTTGAACCTTTTTTTTTAGTTGAAGGGAGGACCAATGGTCCTGAACAAAATTGATTAAACAAGTCTGTAATATCCAATTCCAACAATGTCAGCAAGACAAAGTAGTTTTGGATTGTCTGGAGCTTGCTGGATTTGGGGTGTGTAAATAAACTTTTGTTTGGCTAACCTTTCTGCTACATTAATAGTTCTGCCTAAGATAATGGGAAAGTACACCCATCCAATGTGTTCAAGAGATCTTTTACGGTTTGGATGAAATGGGAAAGAGGGTGTTAAGTTGGGGTGGGTTGTTTGATCATGAGCACTGAGCTTAATGAATCGGTCTCTGTCTGTTTTGTTAAGTCCTATACTCTTGACCGTTTAAATTTCATGTCATATACATGAAAGTTCAACAAGGTTGATTGAGCAATCTCCAAAGAAGCAAGTAAAATCTCATATCTCGTTTCCTTCTAATACCTCCATTAGAACCTGCTTTTCCAGATACAGTCCAATGTTTAGTTTAAGCCAACTCAAATCTTGTTGAACCGAATGGTGAAGGATTTCCATCTCGGGTCCTTTTCTTTTTGCTCATAGTCATGGTGACTTTACCTGATAACTTTTCCTGCGGTTCCCTTTGCTATCCCCCTTATATCCTTTTTGTCTTTTTCAAAATGAGCTTGGCAGAAAGTAAAACTTATTCTCATCTTTCTTTTTTGGTTATGTGGTCAGTCTAATGATGTTCACACAATTCAAACTCACACTTGCCACCAGCAAAAAGGAAACTATAATTACTATGACAAATAAAAACATAAGTTAAACTGATATTCCTGTCTGCTTAAAATTAAACTGCTCCTCCTTGGTAGTTTGTATTATAAGTTTCTTGGCGGTTGGCTCAAAATTTGTCTGTTTTAGATTGATGCCTCTCCAATCCTTGAAGATTGGAAACTATGAGATTTCCCTGTATTAACTAATTTTTTCTGGAAGTGGATTCCTTAAAAACTGGTAATTGAATGTAGACTAGGATGTAAGCTGTTAATTGGCCTAGATGGTATTGCTATGTTGTTTTGTTTGCTAAATTGCATGGAAATTTTGGTAAAGTACTGTTTATCCAACGTTCAAATTAACTATTTCAGAGGTATAAGAAGAAAAAAGATGTTATGCGACTTCACCTGTTGTTGATGTATATTCAAAATGGAATAGAAGAGCCATGGCAAAGAATCCCTTCTGTTATAGCCCTTTTTGCTGCAGAGACGTCACTGATTTTGTTGGACACTTTGCATGATCATTATTCAACCTTAAATAAGCTTTTGATGGACTCTTCTAGATTGAATATGAAGGTATTTGTTCATCACCTAGACAAGTTCTATAAAATGGGGAAAAAAACTTTTTTTTTCATTAAATATGTTTTTTTTAATTGCTTTCTCCTTTCCAATTTACTATATATGGTGGCCAACTCTTTATATGGTTCGTTTGTGTTTGCAGCAAATACCCCTGTTCCATGATTTTTTCCATAGCAATGCTGTTAACTATAGGGCACAGCGGCTTTGGATTCTTCGGCTAGCCTATGCTGGGCTTAATTTAGAGGATGATGCTTGGTTATATATCAGGAGCTCTATTCTAGAGACTGTAATGAGTTTTTACGTTTCCCCTCTTTCAGATGCTGAGACCAAAAAAACAATTCTTCAGGTAATATTTAGGCTGTGTAGCTTCTTGTTTGTTTTCTTATAAACTTTTATATCATATAATTACTAGGCTTTCTTGTCATTTCTTGTTTCTTGAAAATGTTCTCTGTGGAGCTTTTTCTGTAAATTTAGTTCGCTCTTTTTTATTATCTTATCACAGATGCATGCTATCTTATTTTATTGTGATTCCATTACCTATGTATATATCCTCTTTGAAAGAGCTTGAAGATTAAGAAAACATTTAAATAAATTTATACTAATTACAATTGGTGTATAATTAAGTCCTATACTGTAATAAATTTAGTAACCTGGGGTTCTGGATCATTATGTACCAAGTTGATGGATGGTTATGGTAATGAAGTGTATTGTAAGTTTGATAATGGTTTAGGGTTCTTTAAAGTTTTTAGTGCATTAGTCATATATAAAGGAAATGAATACATTAATGGGCAGTCCTTGAAGAACTAAAGTGTGGTGAAAGATGAGGAAGAATTAGGTTTTGTTTTGGTATGATAGTGGTTTGAGTACTTAAGTGTAAGAGTTTGGGTTTTGAAGAGAATAGAAAGGGAAAAGGCAAGGTGAAAATGTGCTAAAATATTACTCAAATGAAGATGTACGTATATATACCATATTATTGGGATACATTTAAGATTAAGGTGAAGTTCTTTAGGTTCTCCAATAGAAATACTTGCATACCAAAATTGTTGTCATTGTATTCAGAGTTCGAGGTTGATTTAGTGCATTCACTGCTAACTCCACAATTTTTTTTGAAGCATCTCAAAAAGGTAACATATACTATTTTCTGAAACATTCCATAATCTTGAATAGTTTTTCATTCGATATCATTCAAGTTCAACAGTTATGGCCAATGTCAAAGGAACAAATTCTATGCTTGAAAAACCCAGATGCAACCAATATTTATACTGTTGATGATTAGCTGCCTTATATAGTAAGGTATTTCATTTTGTTTGCTTTGCAGATATTGAAAAGGTCCGTGCAGTTGCATAAAACAGTGTATTACCTGGTTGAACACTGCAGTCTGTTTCCTTGGTTGTCATCTATTCTCTCGGCCTATAGAAGGGTGCTACTTGGAGATGAAAAGAAATGTTTCTCAACTGAGCTGGCTGTGATTATAGAGGTAGTTACCTTATACTTCACTCTAAAACTTTTGCCATTCTTTCAATGCTACATATGCTCTCTGGATATGCTAAATGTTGACTAGAATACTTAATAATAAAATAATAATTTTCCATAGTTATGGTAGGACATGGTATGAATGCTGCTTGAATTTCACGGTTTAAGTTTTATCATTACATAAAGATTGTCCCATTACTTAACTGTTTTTCATAGTTACATGACCTTTTAACGCTGCATTTTCTCTCTGGTTATGCTAAATGTTAACTTGAATGCTTTATTTACCAACTTTTTTTTCAATTTTTTTATTTAGATTGTCAGAGTGGTCATTTCATCAAACGATGTCACTGAATGGTTGCAAAGCTGTGCCCTTGAACAGTTGATGGAACTTACATCTCATCTGTATAAACTTCTAGTTGGTGGCAAGAAGTTGATAAATGAATACACTGCTTTCATTGATCCAACTTTACAGATAATCATATCAACTTTAAAGATGTCCCGAAGCAGGCAAATGTACCAGCCTCATTTTACCCTATCACAAGAGGTTTTGTTTCAAATCTATCTTGCTGTTAATGAAGATGATATTGGAAGATGTAGTGGAAATGCCAAGTGCGCGCTTGAAGCTATAATTTTGAGTGGACCTCCTGTTGACATTTTCTGCATGGTTCTTTCCTCTTTCTCTCTCTATCCAGTTTCTGAGGAGCATATATTTGTTTATCCATGTGTTTATGAGTATCTATATGGAGAATTTTATGTCACGATATATTCTGCTTGAATGTATTTTGCAGAATCGAGAGAAGCTATCAAGTTTTCTGATGTGGGCTACTTCTACTGCTTTGAAGTCCAAGTCCAGAAAAGTATTTCAGTGGCAAGAATCTGGTCTGCATGTCCCAA
Source organism: Hibiscus mutabilis (assembly GCA_019671005.1). Taxonomy (NCBI): domain Eukaryota; kingdom Viridiplantae; phylum Streptophyta; class Magnoliopsida; order Malvales; family Malvaceae; genus Hibiscus; species Hibiscus mutabilis. The sequence goes on from CM033755.1 coordinate 28,709,482, forward strand.
TAGTCTCAAGGGATGCATCACATGAGGAGTCCTTCACATCAAAACTTTTACGCTGGCTTACTGCTTCTATAATCCATGGGAAGCTGTCATGGAATTCTAACATTTCAACTGCCAAATTTTCAGACAGATCTAACTCGAAAAATCTTCAGTCTTTATTGGAATATGTCGTAAAGGACGAATAAAGAAGGCAACAAATGTAACTCTGACTTGAATGAGATGTTAGCAGCCCAAGTCTTTTATCTCCAGCAGTCTCTCGGCATAAATTGCAGTGTTCTTCCATCAGTTGTCTCTTCACTTTGTCTCCTACTCCTTTCTGATGATTCCAAATTCACAGGTATATTAAAATTAGTTGTCTTTTCAATAGAATCAATTAATCAGTTTGTGACGACGGAACAAGTTACTTTTCTATTTAATGCTAGACGTTGCGAACTTTGCGACGCAAAATAGTTTTTCTGTATGCAAAATGCTTATATTTCCTCTACTCTTGATTCATTTTTAACCTTTCTATGGGTTCTTCTGAATTAGGTTCAGACTTCATGCATGACTTAAGGACTTCAATGGTGACCTTATGCTCGAAGATACGCTGCCCTCCGGAACTAAATCCATCTTGGAGATGGTAAATATTCCCCCTTCTCCCTGTTTTTTTCTTCGTTTATGTTAAATAATAAGTGATGGTAAACCAAGAATACAAACATAGATAATTATGAATGCATATTCCTAATGAAATTGATTTATGAGTGAAAACTAAAATGCCCTGTGGTGGTGGTTCTGCATAGGTCATTTGAGCAGCCATGGGAGGAGGATTCAGCTCAACTCACTGGGTTTGGAGAGGATGGATGAGGTTCATGCCTGCCAATCACTGTTATTGACAATCTCAAATGTGCTTCGGAGGAAATCTTCAGATTTTCAGGGTTTATCACTGCAAGATGTTGATGAATCTGGTGTTTTTGAATGGGAAACAAGTATTCTAGAGACTCAATGATGTCTGATGAATAAATGAAATTAATTACCCCCATTTTTTCTCTTACTAATGCCTAATTGAATCTTATATATTTCCATGAATTTATAAAAGGCTGATTAAAAATATATTCCCTCATCTTTAATCTTTGTATTTATATTTTTTTTACATATCAATACTACAATATAAATGTACCATTTATATCAACAACCACCAAGCATCTCTTCTCTTTCAACAAGTTAAACAACTTGGCTGCCATTTTTGTATAACTAAGCTGGCTAAGTACTTTAACATTATAAATATTTAAAATGTCTTCCCTGACTTTCCTTGTTTGGAACTGCTGAGAAACATAGACCCAAGCAAAGTGATCAAATGAGCTCGAACATGGCTGTGCTGGTCTTGCCTAAACCGAGACCAGCTTTGAAAAGAGATCAGAGAAGCATCTTCAGTCTATCAGGAAGCTGCAGCTTCAGCTTCTGGTAGCTTTCAATCTGTAATTGTCGAAGACAAGGCATGGCTTCATCATCTACCTTCAACTCTTCCAATGAGTAGAGACCCCAAAAGCTTAGAGAATACAGTGGTGGAAAGCCTTGTGCAGAGCAAAGCATTTCCTTCCCAATGAATGCTTTGTTTTCCACTTCAAGGACCCTTAAGTTAGGCAACTTCTCCAGCATTGACATTGGATCTTCCTCAAGCTTGCACCTTCTCAACTGTATGTACGCGAGATTCGGAGACAAGTAGCTGTGCTCCGGCAACTTGCCTATCTCTGCATTTAAACTCAACTTACAAATACTAACACAGCTTGAAAGGAGGTGAGTCAGATGCATTGGATCGATTCTTTCAGCACTGAAATAGACAAGGAATGGAGATACTTACCATGGATTATAGGTGGATTCTTGTCCAACTCTTCCCTATTAAAATCTTCGATCTCAAACGGTCCATGAACCTCCAATACTCTGATATTTTTCATGTTGATAAGATCTTCTAGGTAACAACTCTGGGTGTTGAAGTTCACAAGTGTTTGCAGGTTCCTTAAAGTACCCAAATTCAACTTCGTTTCGACTCTGCATTCACGAGGGAGATATAGATGTACTAATTGCTCCATCTTCTATATAACATTCGGTACCTGAACTGACCAAACAACTCTTAAATCCAAGGTTCGCAGGCACCTTAAGTTGCCAAGAGATGATGGCAACTTCGAATTCAAGACCACAAGACCCCTTAGACTTGAGAATCTTAAATGGATGAGATTTCCTATATCACTTGGTAACTTGCATCCTCCTCCAATATTGATTATTTCCTCACAATTCAGAACCCTCAGCAATTTGAAATGGTTTTCAAGGTAGTTCAGCATTGTCCAGGGCACATATTTGCCAAATACCTCCTTCGGGTGGAACTCGTTAAAGAATGAAAGCGATCGGAGACTTGGACTGTTAATGCGATGTATCTGAACAGAGTCATGTGTAGATACTCTCCGAACCTTTTGAATCGTCGACGATGAGCACGCATTGGATTGATCAACAATGAAGAGGAAGTTCTCTTGTTTCACCTTTGACAAGCAAAGATCTCTCATCAGATCATGCATCTGAAATGTTTTGATCTTGGAAGTTGCAGCATCTCTTTCTCGTACTTGAATCATACACCTTTCCGCAAGCTCAATTAAATAACCTTCCGCCACATCCTCTATCGTTTCCCCTCCAACCTCTCCTTGCTTTGAAGAAACAATGCCTTCGGCAACCCATAATTGAATCAACCTATCCGGCATGTATCTCATAATCCTCCGGAAAATGGCTTAAATAAAGGAAACATGGCCTCAAGTAGGAAGTCAGATCATCATAACATAATGCTAACACATCCTCTATCCGTAGACCTTTGCCTCTGTTCAAGTATGATTTCACATTGTCCAGCACCATTTGCCATTCATTCAATGAACATTTTGTAGTCAGAATTCCTCCCAACACGACGATGGCTAATGGCAGCCCTGCGCAACGTTTAACCATGTCTTTTCCCAACTCTTCCATTTTTGCATCAATTCTACGGTCGGTATGATCACCTGAAGAATCCGGAAATACAGTCTTTCGAAACAATTTCCAACTGTCTTCTTCCTTTAAACACTCCAATTCAAGCAAGTAACATCGTCTATCGGCGTATGAAGCTACCTCTTTATTGCGAGACGTGAGCAATATCTTGCTTTTCGCGTCATCTGTCAAGGGAAATGCAGGTTTCAAGCTATCCCAAGCTTCAATGCTCCATATATCATCAAGAATCACCAAGCATCTCTTTTCCCTCAACAGTTTAAACAACTTGGCTGCAAGATGTGCATCGCTAAGCTGGCTAACCCTTTCGTTCGAAGAAGTTACGCCAGCCAATATGTCTTCCCACACTTTCTTTCTTTGGCATTGTTGAGAAACATAGACCCAAGCCATGTGTTCGAACCGAGCTCGAACACGGTCATGGTGATAAACCTTTTTAGCTAGTGTGGTCTTTCCCAAACCACCCATCCCGCAGATCGACACAAGTTTATGATTTGGGGTTTGATCATTGAGAAGAACCGAGACCAGCTTTCCAATTTCATCCTTTAATCCAATGATGTTATCCTCGATGATATGCGGATACGACCGCCGTAGCTCACGCCTTGTTTGAGAAGAAATTGATGTTTCTTGTCCTTCACGTAACTCCTTCACGCCATACATCTGCAATTGTCGAGTCAACTCGGTGACTCTGGCCATGATTTTCTGTATCTTCCACTTGGTTTTGCAAAGCTCCCACCCCTCGTCCAGTATGAAAGCCGATCTTTTGATGGTGTTTGAAAACCCGCCTCTCCTTCTGGACCCGATCCTCAGGGCGAAATCTTCGACGACATCCTCGGCATCGTAAGCAAGTTCTCTGATTTCGGAAACCCAAAGGCGAATCCTTTCGCTTTCGCCCTGTCTTGAATCTGCATCTTTTAAGAAGCTTTGCATCCATTTCAGCTCATTCTGCAACCTGTCAACTTGATCCTCCACGCCCCATAGGGATATTGCTTCTTTAGTTATCAGCCCCCGATGGTTGAGACGGCGGAAGACACGGCGGACCAAGCCATCTCGTTCCTTGCTGCTTCAGTGTCAAATGATTGTAACAATTTTGAAGAAACCCGAACAACTAATTGATGGAAAAGCTGATTAATTTAGTCATTGTATTTGCCTTTTTTAAATGGATTGTGCTGCTCCATTATCTGTTTTGACTTTTCATTAATAATGCATTCCAGCAAACAGATGGAATCCAAGTATAAAACAGGTTGGGTACAAAAATTAATTTTATATCTTTATGCACAAATTTTAATTTGATTTAACTCTAATAATAATTTCATAAATTCAATCGAGAGATTTTTTAAATAAAGAGATAAAAAACAGGATAACTCAAAGTTTTTAAATTAGTAAAACAAAATTAAAATTTTTATGTTATTTATAAAAAAAAATTATTTAAAATTTTATAAAAAAATAGGCATAATATAAAAAGTTTTAACATTTGTTGTTCTTGAACTCATCTTTTTTTTTTTTTAGATTTTAACCTCCTTTTCATTTTGGGTTTGTTTGTGGATTAAAACTTTAGTTTTAAATAGCTCATTTGTAATATAGATTTTGACTAATTATTTTATAATTTATTTAAAAATTAAATTATTGTAATGTCATATTAGTTAAAAAAAATTTTGAATATTTAAAATAAATTGTTATTATGTTTAATAATTTTAAAATTTAAAGTGATATTCAATCAAAATCTTGGGGTATTTTTAGCATTAAAAAAAATATATATATATATATATATATATTGTATATTATATATAAAATTGTTTAAATTAGAACCAACAAGTACAATAATATAAATATTTACAATTAAACATAAACAAATCTCGAATGATTTGAGTTTATTCAAAAAAATTTCATAAAGTCAACTTGATTAAAAACATTGAGTTATAAATTAAAATTTAATAACTCAATTAGTTTAAAAAAAATAACTCAAAAATTTAAGACATTAGAATCAATTTCAAAATACCAATTTAAGATATAAAATATATATATATATAATTTCCTCCAATTTTTTAAAATTTATATTTTTCCCAATCCCAACTCTAAGTTTCAATAAATACTAACCTTATCCACAAGACTCAAAACCCACCGCTAGATCCAATAAATATTATTTTATAGAATAATCTATGCAGTTTCAGAACCATAACTTCAATATCTTGATCCCAAAACACAGCTCAAAATATAGAAATTGCCCATGAGTTTCAGCACTGCTGAATTTTGGTTTTCTCTGCTTGCTTATTATATATATTCAGGGACTGAGGCATAGATTTCCAAATTTTTTTTGTATAATAGCATCTTAATTTTTTTTAATTTAAATAGTAATTAAATAAAATTTTAAAAATTTAGTAGATTTTTATCTTTTTAATATTTGATTCTAACTTTGTCCTATAAGTATTAGGACTAAATTGATTTTGAAGTTGTCATTTTAAACAGCGCCCAAGTCAAAGAAACCTTAGTTTAACGGGATTAGCTAACCTAATCCATTTTTTTTATCACATTAAACATTATATTTTATAAGATTTTTAATTATAAAAAAAATGTCCGGGTGTGTATGCAAAAACTCACCATGTTCTGTCATCAAATCTGAAACTTTCTGCACCATATCTTTGAACACCATACATTCAAACAAGAACATATAGAAATTTCGAACATGTAAGAGAAAAAGAAGAAAAATTTTCTGACAAGAATTCTCATTTCTGAATCCTGTAATATCATATCATCTATACAACCTCCAGTGCTGTACAACGCGCATTGGATAACTTTCCGAGCAAATCTTCGGTCAACATCGACGCCCTCGGCTTCGTTAACCGGCTGCCGGTGCATCCCACCGGCAGCGGCTGCGTCGATCTGTTCCTTTCGCATGATTTTAGCCACTTGGCTTGCATGTATCTTTGTTTCCTCCATGGCCCCATGTGCATTTTCTTTTCCTTCATGCATTTCTTGGCAGCCGAACACAAGGTTTTGATCACGTTGTTTAATCTCTCTACTTTACCGGCGAAAACTTCCGGTAATCTTTGGACTAAACGATTGTAATCTTCACTTGCTCTGGCGATCTCAAACTCTGCTCTGAAATTCAACTCGATTATCACCCTTACTTCCCTTTTCTTGAATTTTCCATCACGTCCAAAAACCTATGCTCCCCTGCACAAATATTGAACCATAAAATCAGTTAAAATTCGAACGGTTGAATGAGAATAAATAAATAATTAATATTATTTTTTTTAAAATAAATTTTTTTATTTTTTTATATTAATTTTAAATAAATTTAACTAAAAAAATATATTTTTTATAATTTTTATTTTATTTTTGCACGATAAATAATCTCAATCATTCTTTATTTTCATTTAGTAACCTAAAAATTTAAAAAAATCTCAAAATTTTTAAGTTTTAATTAATTAAAATTTAGATTAAAATTTAATTTTTTAATATTTTTAATTAAATTTCTCCCATAATTACTTTTAAAGTTCTCAATAAGTCTATTAAAGTTTAAAAAAATTTAGTTAGACTTTAAATTTTTGAAAAAAAAATGTAAATATAACCCTTTAAAAATTTTCAAAATTTTAATATAAATCACTAAATTTTTTAAAATTTTAGAACGCACGGTAAACTCTGCACGGCAGGCCTGATCAATGATAGATATGTGTGTATACCTGATGGGATATCTGGGGAGCTTCTCCATTTAGTCCGGCAGACGGCGCTGTTGAAACCAGCGATTTGGAGCCGACTAGAAACCTCTCTCATGAGACAATTCCGACAGTTTTCCGCCATTGATGACTTCCCACAAGCACAAACTGTTCTTTCCCTCTGAATATCTTTCACAGCTTCCTTTGTAGCGTTCCTAATTCTCAATTCTATAGAGCTAGTCCTACACAAAGTTTGCTGTAAAGCCTGGTGCTGGCTCTCCCAAAAACTCTTGCTATTTTCACCGCCATCTCCGTCGTTTTCTTTCTCATCATCATCGTCGCCACCACCATCATCATCATCTCATCTACAATTCCATCGTTGTTATCTCGAAATTTATCGCCGTCGCAATTCCCCAGAATTCCATCTTCGAGAAACTCGAACTCCATATCGGACCCAAACGAATCGGGTTGCTCCGGGAAGTTGAATTCAGGGCAACCGTACACTAAATTCCGGTGATTCAAAGGGAATCTAGCTGCAATGGCGGCCATTTTTTTTTTTTGGAAATTTTTTGTTGGAAAACTGGGCGAGTTTAGTTGTGGATCATGAGGTTGGTTTTATAGTAAGATTTAGGAAATAGCGGGACCCGGTTCGAACCGACGTGGGCGAACGAGCCGCCGCGCACATGAGATGTGTGTGTGAGTGAGAGAGAAGCTTGGTTCCCGCGGGCGTTAGTTAATTGGATTTATCCGCGGCGGTCGAGTCAAGTATTTTTGGACCGGACAGCGAAGATCCACGTCAACCGGCTGCAATAATTTCGATCATCTTATCTAATTCTAGATGTACTCCCGAATATTCACGTCCCCACATTTCTTTGTATTCTTATAATAATTTCTTCAAATATTAGCATCTGTTTAATAGTTAATTTAGACGTTAAATTTCAATAAAAATAATATTTAAAATATAGATATAATTAAATACCAATGTTTCACGTGATACTAATTTAAAAGTGAGAATTGAGCATAAACAAATAATATTTTATTTGAGTTTATTTATTTATTTTTAAAAGTATTCATAAATAGTTCGTGTTCGTTTAAAATTTTTAATATAGTATATTTCGAAAAAAATATATAGTGTTTGTATTCATTTATTTTTTTTAAAGGTGTTCTTTTGTTTAGTATCCGCAAACATATTCGTTTATATGTCCGTTAACATGTTCATTTATATTTTTACGAACATGTTCGTTTACAAAAAATGATAGAATTGCACCATAAGTTCTTAAGCTTATTAAGCTTCACAGTTTGAACTCTAAATTTCATCATGTATTCATTCTAGTCCCTATTTTTACCAATATTTAAAATATAAAAAATAAGAGGAAAAAACGTAGTAAACGAGCTTATAAGCGAGCAATAAACAAAGTTGATGTATTTATAGTTTGATCCATATATTTTTATTATACTTTAAATTAAAATATTTTAAAATTCAAGATTAATTTAAAATTTAGTTATATCAAAGTTCGATGTAATTAATTCAAAAATTTTACGTCGATTGACTAAGTATTGCAAGTATCGAATGTTTTAATTACTTAATTATCGACGTGAATAGCATTTTTTTTTAAGAAATCTGAATAATATAGATTGGAAATAATTTAAATTCGAATAATAAGATCTCTAAATTAAGAATACGTTAAACGTAAAGGATATTGAGTCTACAGTGCTCGACGAGCACCGATGAACACCACTAACGACGAGCACCGATGAACACTATTAATCTAATTTATAAAGATTTAAAATCTAAAGAACTTACCGTATAATTTTAATTTTTTGAAAAATCAAAAGGTAATTTAATTAAAATGCTTTTTTATTTTTCATATTCTTTTAAAAATATTAAATCGAAATTTCTATCTCCAAATCATCAAAACCCTATTTTTTTCTTCTACATCTTCGCCACCGCCACTGCCGCTACCGTCGATAGCCGTCGCCACCGGCCACATCCTCACCATCCTGTCGTCGCCCGTCTGTGGCCGCTGTTGAGCTCTGGCACCCTTGCACTCCTTCGTTCCAAGTAGGTAATTTATCCCTAATTCCCATTCGAACCCTAACTATATTTAATTCGATACTATTCAAACCCTATTTCCCAAATTGAGTATCCTAATTCTCATATTAGAACCCAATTACTTTAACAATATCCTAATTTGTATGTCAGAACCCTAAATCCCATATCCGATTCAAAATCCCCAAATCACAGTCCGTCGTCCGTACCAATACGATAGTTTCATCGTACCGGTACGCGGGTTTATCCATACCGGTACTGGCTGCGTACCGGTACATTTAGCTGCTACTAGAATTTATTTCCAAAATAGTGTACCGGTACGCGTTAAAGACCGTACCGGTACGGTATGTTCCACCCTTCAATATTGTTTGTTTAAGTTCGATTTACTATCTGTAATTGTATTTTTAAAATTTTGAGTTAACTCAAATTCTCTTGCCATGTACCATTATAATAATGTTACTTTTCTTTAATTCTGCTAAATTACAGATCTTGTCGAAATGGTTGATAACGAAGATGCCAAAATTCAAACTACAGAGTTGGCGCTTTATAACAAGGATGAAGATGAGCATAATCAGGATAAAGATTGTTACAATAGTGAACCAGATTGTGAAATTGATACTGAAGAAGAAGAAACTGATCATCCTGTTGACGATGACAAACATATAGATGATAAGAAGACCCTTGACTACTTCATTGACGAAAGCGTATGAGACAAGATTGGGAAACAATTGAAAGATTACAATGCGAATGATATGAATATGTTGAAGTGGAAGACTTTAGATGATTGCATTGAATTTTATCATACCTATGCCAAAGTGAAAGGTTTTGGCATTCAACTTGACCAAACAGTGAAAAGTTGAACTGGTGATCACATAATTGTAAAAAAAACCGGTGTGACGTAAGGAGGGATATAGAACGAAAAAGTGGAGTAATTTGCCAAACAAAAAACGTGAAGAAAGACCAACCAACAGAGTTGGATGTGGAGAATTTATTAGATTCAAATTGAACGAACGATATCAATATTGAAAAGTTGTTAAATTCCAAGCAAAACATAACCATGACATGGTTCAGGCAACACAAGTTACTTATATCAGGTATGTAATTCATCGATAAATAAATTGTTACATATTAACTTATAGCTTATATATATTTAATGTTTTTAATGATTTATTTTGTAGGTTATTCTTGAAAATTAGTCAGTTAGATGAAATTAAGATTAAGAGCATGCACCACTCTGGAATTATTCCAAGTAAGATGATGCGCAATTTCATGAACGAAGCTGGTTCAATTGAGAATATTGGTTTTCTACAAAAGGATCTGTACAACTATCTATATAGAATTAAACGAGAAGAAGTGCAAGATGGTGATGTTGAAATGGTGATGGCATATTTATATGGAAATCAAGAATATGATCATTTCTTTTTTGTGAGGCACATGAATGATGAATTCAGACACTTGGAGAAGTTGTTCTAGTACGATGGTATATCACGTGCTGACTATAAAGAATTCGGTCATGTACTCGTATTTGATACGAATTACAAGTGCAATGCATACAACAAGTCGTTCGTTGTTTTGGTTGGTGTCAATCATCATCGAAACACAATGCCATTTGGATGTGTATTGGTAGTAAGCGAGAAAGAGGATACCTATGCATGGGTATTACAAAAATTGATTGAAGTAGGAGATGGCTACAAACCAATTACTGTTATTACTAATAGAGATAAGGCAATGGCAAATGCCATTTCTCAAGTACTACCCCAAGCAAAACATAGATTGTGTTTATGGCATATCATGAGGAACGTGCATTCTCATGCTGAACACATTTTTCTTGATGAGTTTATGAGATGCGTTGACATGTGTAGAACACCATCAGATTTTGAAAGGGCTTGAAAAAAATTAGTGGAGAAGCACGAAGTTGAAGGAAAGAGATGGGTAGAAGAATTGTACGAAGATAAAGAGAAATGGGAAAAAGCATATGTGCAATGATATTTTTATGCAGATAACAGTATGTAAACTTTATTTGTATATAATATTATATTTATTTATTATATTGAACTAAATAATTAAACATTTTTTGTATGCAGCAATGAGGACTACTTAACGGTGCGAGTTAATGAATAGAATATTGAAAACTTGGTTGGACAAAAAGGTGATGTTGTAGCGATTTGTTGAGAACTATCATAGACAACTACAATCTCTAATATGGGGGGAAGGTCATCAAGACTACAAAACAATGGATGAACAACCGCATTGTGACAGTGTGTTGGGAGCTTTAAAACGTAATGCAGCCCAGGTATATACGAGAAATTCGTTTGCTACATTGTGCAAAGAAATGTCCTATGAGGGTTATTATTTGGTCAAAAAATTAAAGTACACAATGCGTGCATGTGTTATTGGTTAGAGCATGTTGAAAAGGATAAATGATATATTGTAGTTAAAGATACCACAAATGATACCATGTACTGTTGTTGTATGAAGTTGGAGTTCGTTGGATTTCCATGTCGCCATATGTTTGCCGTGTTGAAATATGAAAAAGGCAAAGGAAATACCCTAATGATGTATAATGAAACGGTAGACTATTTATGCGAAGAAAGATGTTGGATTTCAAAATAACAAAGCATATGTCGAAGATAATAATCTAGCAACAGTTCAAGCCAGGTATTCCACTCTAGCCTCTTATTGTATGACTATATGTCACCGGGCATCACAGACATTCTAGACTTTCAATGAGGTTAAAGATCAATTTGCAAAAACGAGTCTTAAATTTCAAGCGGTTAAAGTGAGATGTAAAAAAAGAACCACTAAAGGCGAAGAGACTGTTCGAATTGGCGATCCTATAGTTCTTGAAACAGGAAGAGGAAAACCCAAGATAACTAAGCGCCAAGTTTCATCGTTCAACCCGACACGTGTTTCATATGATGAAGATGTCACATTGGACTCGCATAAAACATCTAAACCTTCTCCGAACAAGCCTTTTGATCAGAATACGAGGCATACTAATGCACTTCAGAAATCAAAATTAGCTAGATACATGCCCAACACATACAAAGAAAACGACATCTCTAAGGTAATTAAATATTAAATATAATAATAACTATGCTTTGTTGTTATGTATATTGATAATATATTTTTTCACAGCATACATACAATAATGTATTGAAAAATATGGAAAAAGATCCAACTATTTTAGATTGGCAACCACATAAGGATTGGTAGTGTGCGGGCTCGTCTAAAAATTAGACTCTTTGTTCTTGTAAGTTAAGTATTCATTGATTTAAAAAACATGTTTTAGTTTATTTTTTGTTGTGATTGCTAAAGTTAATTTCTACAATTTCTCATCTCATGATAAACAAGACTACGTCTGAGCTTGCCTCGATAACATATCAACACTCAAAGTAACTATCGCATGGTGGATGAGGGTCGCGGTTTTCTTTATATTTTGTGTGCATTGGTAGGTTATGTTTAGTTATATTATTCTAGTTATACAAAATAAGAAAATACTGGTTACATGCAAGAAATAATGTTAAGATTTAATATTTCGGATTGTATGAAGTTGATTTTGCACTTACTTTATTTATAATGTTATTTGTGTGTAGTTACATAAAATGTCATTTGTGTATGCATGTATATATATATGAATGATTTGGGGGAATTTATTTCACCAAAAGTATAATGAAGAAACGATACGGATACAATGGGACAATACAGATACGCCATAAAGATTGTTACATATTTAGTATTTGTTCATGATTTTTCTAAAAAAATATACGAGCTTGCCTTTTTTACAAATGTGTACATGTATTGCAAATACATTGATGTAGCATACCAGTACAATTTGATTTAGAGTACCGGTACGGTTACTTTTGGGGTACCGGTACGCTGTACATATCGATACGAATTGTTGTTATTGGAATTTTTTTAGCCAAAATTGTACCGGTACACTGGAAATGGTATAGATACGCCCGTACCGATACGCCTTTAATGAACGTACCGGTACGCGCATGTTTGGTGGTATAAATAGGCCCTTTATATTTTTGGCCAAAACAGTACGAGCATTGCCAACGTCCAAATTATTATTTTTGGCCATGTAAAGAGTGCTGGATTTATCATTCCAAGTAGCAACATTCGTACAAACTCTGCTTTTTTCAGGCGTTAAGTACTTCAAATATTGCTTGTACACATCACTTATCCTATCAGTTTCATTGCAATCTTCTAATAAGAGATCACATGGCTCATATTTATACTGTATGACATACAGTTAACTCTTACAAATGATAATAACCTGCAAATTAAATGTCGATATTAAAAACTGTGTGTATAGTTTATACCTTTCTTGTTTTAAATTTGATTTGAGCTTCTGCGACCGAAATCTTCTGATCCTTGTTCAATCTCAAAATTAAAAACCTTATTCTTGTTCCCAACCTGTACAATTAAAGAGTAATTGATCACATATTTAATACAAATGAAATATTTTTACATAATTTCCACCCTACAAAGAAAATTATATTTTTCATCACGTTACTACCTTATTTTTTCAGAACTTTCAACTTTTGATGTTTCTCCAGTATCATTGCACTTTATGATTTTTTCCTGCATCTACACATTATCCGAAAAATATTATTTTTAAGCAAACAAATAATATCAAACTATTAGATGAAATATAACCAATAAAGAATGATTTATACATACCTTTGTATTCACTTTAGAAGTTCGAGCTCTTTTTTTATGTCATATCTTTTGACTTCAGATCATCAGTCAAATCAGAACGTGCAGTCGAACATCTCACACTCTTTTTCTGTTAAGAGTCTTTACTCTTTGACAATGGCTTGGGACCGTTAGACATTTTAGGCCACATTTTTCTTACTTATTGGAGTTTCCTTCAACGTAACTAATTGACTAGGAAATCGATGGGGACTAAATTCAAAGTTAAAAACCTCGCTAGGAATATTTGGGAAACCATCTATGTCAGTCTTGATTTTGTCTTTAGAAGTAACTTCAAGTTTTCTTTTACCAATAGGTTCTAATGAGGGAGAATAATAATTCGTATCATAATTAATAAATGGAGACATAATCGGTTTTTAATATCACTCTCGGTTTATTCCTTCAATGATGCGTCAGTTAATCCTTCTTCCTTGTGAGATTTATTTTCTAAACCCTCATCTTTCAAAGGACCGCTGTATAAATTAATCTCTTTTGATCTATTCTTTAAAGCACCATCCTTTAATGATCTATTATGTATATCTTCTCCTTTTACTAAATCACCATCTTGTATTGAACTTTTAACATTACTCGATGCTAATATGGCCACTAATTTTTCAAATTGGCCATTTAATTTCTCAAATTGACCATTAAAATTTTCAAATTGACCATTTATTTTAACAAATTTCTTTTCAATATTTTGCACCGAATGAATGAGTGTCCCAAACTTATGATCACTCTAATAAGGAGTTCTTATGTTTTCCTCATGTACAACCATGTGTATAAAATAATAATCTTAACAAAAAAAATTAACACTATTATTGAAATTTCAAGTAATTATAATGAATGCACCTCGTTGTTTGTCTTCTTCGAACACATGTCGATATGACGCTTGCACTCTATCACCGTACCTTGTTTTGAAGATGTTAAGTTTAGATCCATCATCTACGTTAAAGAGTTAAAATCTAAGCATGCATGCATCGAACTTAAACCAACAATATTGAAGGATCGAACATTCTGTACCGATACGTCTTTAACGCGTACCGGTACATTATTTTGAAAATAAATTCCAGTAGCAGCTAAATGTACCGGTACGCAACCAATACCGGTATGAATAAACCTGCGTACCGGTACAGACGACGGACTGCGATTTGAGGATTTTGAATCGGACATGGGATTTAGAGTTTTAACATACAAATAAGGATAATGTTAAAGTAATTGGGGTTCTAACATGGGAATTAGGATACTCAATTTGGGAATTAGGGTTTGAATAGTATCAAATTAAATATAGTTAGGGTTCGAATGGAGAATTGAGGATAAATTACCTACTTGCAACGAAGGAGGGGAAGGGTGGCAGAGCTCAACAGCGGCCACGGACGTGCGACGGCTAGACGGTGAGGATGTGGTCGGTGGCGGCGGCAATGTAGAAGAAAGAAACTAGGGTTTTGATGATTTGGGGATAGAAATTTTGATTTAATAATTTTTAAAAGAATATGAAAAATAAAAAAAAATTAATTAAATTACCTTTTGATTTTTCAAAAAATTAAAATTATACGGTAAATTCTTTAGATTTTAAATCTTTATAAATTAGATTAATAGTGCTCATCCGTGCTCGTCATTAGTGGTGTTTGTTGAGTGCTGTAGAATTTTTCGAACATAAAATTCTATAAATCATGAAAGCTAAAACAGAAAAAAAAAACGACTCAAGTTAGTTCACCGTTTTCTTTTTTTATTATTAAAAAAATATGATTTGAAGCAAAGTTAAGATCAAATATTAAAATAAATTTAGGAAGTATTTAGAATTTACAAAGTAAAAGAAATAAATATTTCATTTGAGCTATATTTAAATGAAAAAGAACTTAAAAATATTATATCAAAAATTTTAAAAGGAAAAAACAATACCTCTTCTGGCAAGAAAAACTCTCTCTGATTACAGTTTGTCTTCATGTTTTTCTTTCCATTACGTATCTTATTTTCACCTACATTCATTCTTCAATAAGATTATAATCGAACAGCGATGAACTCAGAGATCACACCCCTTAAAAATTTTATATATCTATATAATTTAAATATTTTTTATTTATGATTACATCCTAATTTGAAAATATTGTGTCTTCTGTAATCTGGCCAGAATGACATTTTTCCTTAAATAACAATAAGCTAAATCAAGAGAAAATATTTTATGCACCGGTGGTTTTTCACAAACGTCTAATTTTAAGAGTTTAAATATTATGATTTAAAAAAAGTGTTTCTAGTATCATCATATAGTGGAGTCAGAGTAAAGTGCGAGGTACGAAGATTCTCATAACACCAAAATAAGTATTGTTGACCACATTCACAACAAACCAAATGAGGTCAATTATATTTTATCCTATGAAAAAATTTATTAACTCATTGAAAATCTTATTTAATTCTTTAAAAATCTTACACCCTAACAAATCAAGTGAGGTCAATTGACCCTCACTTTTATATGTGGCTCCACCACCGAGTGTTTAAGTGTTTGTGATTATGTTTTAAGATTAAAGAATATTTTTATAATTTAAAGTGTAAAATTTTAAGTCTATGAAAAGAACATATAACATATTTAGAAATTCGTTTGTGGAAAAAGAAAAGGGATATTTTGGCTGTATATTTTCTTTTAGAATTTTATTAGGAAAAACACCCCATTTAAATAAGATTTAGAAAAATACCTTTATTCAGGCAACGTAAGGCAAACGCGTTTTGTAAAACGAAAATTTTATGTAATAAAAATTTAATAAATTATTTTTTCTTACTTATTCACTCAACACAAAATTTACGTTTTGTAAAAAATGCTCCAAAATGAGAATTTTGTGTAATAAAAACTTAATAAATTAATTTAGAGTATATTTTTTGTTCTCTATAATTATTTATTTTTATAAAAGGGGCTGGAAAATGAGTATTAATTATTACATCCCTATCTGGATCTCAAAATGGTGGGGTCAGAAATAATTGAGAAGAAATTATTAGATAAATCATGTTCGGTACGTTATTTGTGATCTAATTAGTCAGATTTATTTATCTTAAAATAATTATTTACTTTCTAATAATATGTAGAAAAGATATGATAATTCATTTAAAAAAAATGATATGATGAGTATAATTTATTTAATAATTTTTTTCTGGAAGAGACAGTGATGTGATTTGTGTGTTCATTATGATTAACCGTGGCAAAATCAAGGACGTCAGATGTTGAGGTTTATCCGAAATAGAGTGGTCCCCCTTTTCCAACTCTCTTTTGTTGCATTCACCCGACAATAATTATTTTCGGAGCCACTTTTCTTTTAATATATAAAAAAAGCAATCTTTACAACATGACCACGCATGCACATTTAACCTAAAATAAAGCTAGATTTAAATGAAAATAATTACCAACATAATTTATACCTGATTTACATACAGTATATTTATAATATAATTTGAGTTTAAATATATAAAATATTTAAGAACCAAATATGACCCATGATATAATTTATTTATTACTTATAATTTATTTTTGCATCTATAAAAAATAACACACACATATATATATTAATTAATAGTATAAATTGTAACAACTCAACTCTCAACAATTAAATTAATTATAAATAATAATAATAATAATGAAAATTTAAAAAAAATAATTAAACCACAAAAGTTGAATCTAGAGTTTAATTTTATTTATACATAACTAATAGAAATTTAAAGAATAATTAAATTATAAAAATTAAGAGACCATCACTTAATTTTAAAATAAATTAAATTAAAAAATACTCAAAAAATCGAGTACCTTGGCCCCTCCCAACGTCAATGTAACTTTGTTTAGCTCCTTACATTTTGATAGAAAAAACTTTAATACATGCTTACCCAAGTTTGTTAGATTTAAGCTTTAAAATTTAAGATTTATAATTATAGTTTAAAATTTAAATTTAACGTCTAAAATTTAGGTACTAAAATTTTAAATTTTAAAAAATTATTATGTAATATTTTTACAAATTTATATATTAAAATATAACTCTTTAATATTCATTATTATTTAAAAATAAAAAAGGCAAAAAGAAATATTGTAAAAAAAACGCGGCGTCTTGCCAATGGTTTGGCTTTATTACTCTTTGGCATCTAAGACAAGATTCCTCTAATAATGATGTTTAAAATTTTCTGAATGACAAAAGGGATGGTTGTTTCGTCATTTCGATTGCTGCAATAATTGAAAAAAATATAATTAAAAAATCAATCAACAAAAAAATTATTATTATTTATTTAAAAGAAAGTTTTTACGTTATAAAAATAAATGTTAATATTCGAATCACATAAAATAAAAAAATATAAATATTTTAAAGATTTTAACCACTCAATCAATTAATAAATTTAAAAAAAAATTATTGCATCGATATTTAAATATATATTTCAATCTAATTAATAAGTATTTAATACAATATTAATACATTATGTTCTTAAGAGATTTTAAATTTGTATTGTGAAGACAATATTATTTTTTTATGAAAATGAGTACGTCAATTTGCATCGATAGTTAAATATATATTTTAATCTAATTGATAAGTATTTAATATGAAAGTTTATAATGCAGGTGAACAAACGTGATCCAGACATAATCTTAAACACATAAAACTAACGTCTCTAGATCATAAACAAGATCAAATAAAGAAAAGGTAAAAAACTTAATTTAAAGACTCGAATCAAAACAGATACAAAGCATCGCCAAAGCTCGACGATGAAGGTAAAAACATTAAAAAATGCATATTGCATAATTGTGGTACGTTGACAACGCGTTTATTACCACAAACTCAATCGCGAACAAGAGCGGTGACAAATCTTGCATCAAGTCCAGTTCGAGGGTCCAAAACAAGATAATCAAAAGAGCACAATCTTGATCAGTCGTGACGACGTCAAATCCAACTATGATAGAAAACAAATAACAAAAACGCGTGCCAAGAGACAAAAAAGCGTACTAAAAAACAGAAAAATGTATCAAACGGTAAAGAAAAGCGTGTCATAAAGATAAATTTATTAAATTAAAAGACTAAAAATCAAAAAAGAAAACAAATAAATAAAAGAGGGTGACCGACAATCAACAAACAACTCTAAAATTATTGCTGCCGCCGGCCTGTACAATATTATTGTTATTAGTAATAAAAAAATTTAAATATAAATCGTAAAACTAAACCATACACATCTATATGTACAATCCTTTTAGCACTTTATGATTATTTATTTATTTAACCTTTTAAATAACTTCTAAAAACAATGTAATTATATTTCAAAAGTTAATAGCTGTTGTTTTCTCTAAAAAAAATAGAATTGTTAAGTTATTACTAAGTCATCTTTTTCAATACTTCACCTCCTTTTATGTAAAAAAAAAATTACGTAAAACAATCAAATTAATTATAATGTGATGTGACCTATTAAATTGTTACATAAAAATTGTTTGTTGTAGAAAATTTAATTTAACCAATAGTAACAATGTATATAAACAATTAAGTACTTTTCCTTTAAAAAAAACTTAGAACTTTATTATATATAAAAAGATTTAATTCGAAAAAGCAATCGAGATATAATATTTTTTATTGTTAGTCCACGTACGTTTTTGATAAAAAGGGGGCCTATTTAATTTTTTTAATACCAGCAGCTTGATTATGCTGGGATTTGAGTGAGGAATGGATTTGAATTGATTTAATTAATCTTATCTTGTTTTTGGTTTAGTCTAGCATTAATGAATTATATAAAATTAGAATTTAATTAAATTTAATGATAAATTATAATATACATAATGATCTCAAATGAGATGATTCATCGGATTTTTGGTGGTTGGCGTGATTATCACGATGATCATCATTGGTAACATCCGAAGGAAAATTAAACGAGACGCCTATCCGGACCACATATCAACTCCGGTTGGACTCGTAGATGGACTTCCAATATTTTTTTATTCATTTTTAATTATCGGTATTCAATTTATTGGTCAATTAATTCAGGTCGAATTTTACTTAGGTTCATTATGGGATCGACCCTTCCAATTCAAGTTTTTTCATTTACAACAACAAGATTCGAACATTTGATCTTGTTTAAAAAACTTAACGTCTCATCTGTTAGACCAACCGATTGTTGATATAGTTTATTCATTTAGATCATATACATTGAATTTTTAGTAGATTAAAATTTTAATTATTTTATTATTGTCAAATATAATTTTTAAATATATATTTATTGTGAATAAAATAATGAAGAACATGAACAAGAATAAAAGAACAAAGAGATGAGAGAAAGAGGAAGATTCGTATTATTTTCAATATAGACTTGTGTACAATGCCTTATTCAAATCATCTATTTATGGGCATAAGAAATACATAGTACATTGGACTCTAATTAATGAAGATAATATTCCTGATGATAAAGTAAATCATATCTCCTAGATAAAGTTCTTATCATTATAGACATCTACATAGATAAATATTCATAACACTCCTCATTGGATGTTTATAAAGATAATGTGTCTTGTTAAGACCTTACTAAGATAAAAACTCAGTGGGAAAAAATTCTTTAGTGAAGGAAAAAGAGTACACACGTCTTTGATACGCATAACATGTTACCTCATTAAAAACTTTATCAGAAAAACTCATTGGGACAAAACCTCAGTTAAGGGAAAAAGAGTGCAATGTGTATTTACTTCTCCTCATGAAAACACCACAGAAGATCTTTGAATCTGCATAATTTAATCTTGAATAGTATTTTTTCTAAAGATCGTGAGGGATGAAACTTTGGAGTAATATGTTCCATGATGTATCAATCTTTCAATTGAGATATACATCTTGCATTATCTCTACACAAGATAGCTTTGTATTATATCTTGTGAAAGTAAATCCACATATCTTCTGGATATGTTGGGTCAATGGTCTTAGCCAAACACATTTTTGGCTTGCCTCGTGCATAACAATTATTTCTATTATAACACCCTCAACCCGGTTTAGAAGAAAACTAAAATTGAAGATGTTACTGTAAAGAAAACCAGGAAGACTAATCCAAAATTTTAAAACTTTTCAAGCTAAACAAGGTAGGTTAACAAAATTTCTTTATAATCTACAGACTTTATTAAGAGAGCAAACAATTATGATTATAATACAAGTTCACGTTTACAAATGATATCACTATCTCACATCAACATACTTTTATACTTCAACAAAATCACGTAAGAATCCAAGAATGACTTTAACATCAAACAACCCATATTTCTTAGACAACATATATGTTACCATTTGAAACACCTTATAAAATGGTCTAATACAATAATTATTACATTTAAAAAAAACTTTGGAATGAATCATTCTACGGTTATATATATATAGCAATCAAGTAACCACCTCTAGATCTTAGCAAATGATTACAAACAAACAACATTTATATTAGAGCTATAGGCTTTCTTTTTATTTTGCATTGAAAACTTAACAATATGCAAATTTCTAGTCTTATTTTAACCACATACATACTAACAAGGTATAGATATACTATTCACACTTACTTATAAACAAAGCAAAATGTATATCACAAATAAATAACTCTTTTATCATTAAGCCTAGCATGACTTAACCAATAAATAACTATTTTGAAATTTACACACCACTTTACTTAATCCACAAGTAATTCATTCGAACGTTATAAAACTATGTTTAGTTCATCCAGCAGCCATTAAATCATCAAGATAAGATTCATATGTTCTACTAATTATCATGTTTATACATTATACCCTTTACTCAATAGTAATTTAATTTTTAACACGCAAAACAATATAATAGCTACTTAAACTTATACAAGTGATTAAATTAGGCCATTTACAAACCTTGCAATATTATTACAATACTACAGCAAAATAATAAGCTTTTATTCGATTACTATGCCACCATCTTAGGAGTTTAACCAAGTAAAAACCTAAACTCTAATTTGGTACAATAAGCAATGACTTGCAATACTTGATTCCGATTGGATCACAAGTTTTAGATGACCTGCATATGCATGAATAATGAATCCATTAAGCTTATATAGCCTAAGTGAGTTAGCGATAACCAAATAATCAAAGCATAGAATCAATTATATTAAATGGAAATTTAATCTTTACAAGCATAAGATATTATTTAATTCTTATGTTTGATGTTGTCTTAGTAGAGCTTTGTTTATAGGAGACTTCATTGAGATTCGTATTCTTTCCAAACTTGACTGAGTTCCATTGACTTTCTTTTTGAACTTACCAAAGTTCTCATCATATTTCATTGCATAATTATCAAAACTTATCAAGTACTTGCCAAACTTTTCGAAGTTCATAACTGAGCTTATCAAAGTTTCTTTTCGAACTTAGTATATGAATTCATGTCTTTTAGAACATTTTCCTTGGATCACATTTGGTCATGGTTAGCATTGGTCCGAGTTTGACCATATTGGTCCAAGTTACACATAGCTCAAAGCACATAGCAATGGCTAGTGTTGGAAGCATAACAGTCCTAACTTCTCAACTATCCAGCTAACTGTCGCCAATCTCCTTATCATCTCCCTTGTTACCTCCTACTGTCGCCAATATATCACATATAATGGGTCGTCACCCGAGTCGTAGCTCATGAACCGTAGTCCCTGAAATATATACCTCTGCACCATGCCAAATTGTCTAATGTATTCCATTACTCAGGCAACTTAAGTATCTTATGATTAAGATTAGGATGGTATCTTATGTTGTAGGTAATCTTACTTGATTCTTTCCTTAGTGTGTTATAGCAAAAATAAGCTTTTAGCTCCTTAGAGTGTGAATTCTTATAACTTAAAGACTTGATGTTGTTTCTTGTATTTTATGCTTTCAAGGATTAAGGATTGATATCAATTCAAGGCAAGGCTCGTACGTATACATACTTCAATTCTACAATTATTACACATCATAAATAAGCACAGAAAGCATTCATGATGCATATGTAATGCATACCTTAACCATGAGACTTCAATGCCATGTATGTATCCCAATCCCAGATGCTCTATATGAGCTTTATGCAAAAATGATCATGTGTGACCCATTCCTTAACATTTAAACAAAAATCCAAGGGAAACAAAGATCGGAGTGACTCCGTGTCACCCGAAACAAATGCAACTACACTCACCTCTTATCCCGAAGTTACGAGATACCTGAATCCACCATTATCCTTAGCTTCTACTAAATCTTTTCTCCTACTTTTCCTTATCATGACATGTACCTCAAACAAATTAACAAGCATTAATACTAATTCAATTCATTTACTAACAACCCAACTCTTCATGCGTACTCATATATGTATACTTATAAATTAGTCCAACACATAAACAATCATATTCATACTCAAGACAATTTATATATATAAGTTCATGTTCAAAACAGTCTACTTAACTCATGATCAAGCAAAATAACTTCCAATTCATGTACCAAACAATCCATTATTCAAGTGTTTACCTATATACATAAGTACAAAACAATCTCTTAACATTTATATATTTCAAAATAGTCCGCTCTATTTTTAAATTACCAAAATACGTGTATTCACTTATAACAGTCCCATGATACCTTAATAACCCTTGTTCTTACTCATTATGAACTAATCAATTTAATTCTTATATATATTCATACATACATTTTCTTTCATCAAAGCAGCCCTAAATATTCCTAAAACAGTCCCTATTTGTTTACATACACATTCAAACATTCCAAACAATTCACCATGTGCATATACTTGTAAACAATCCAATCATGCTTTCATTTTACACAAATCAGTCCCATTATGAACTTATATTATTCACAAGTAGTCCAATTTTACTTATACACACATAGATATACCAAAACTGTTCAGCTCCATTATACATATACATACACATGTCCAAACAGTCCCTATACTTTCACTTTTATTCAAAACAGGGCAGCTAAATATATATTCACAAATACACATCAAGAACAATCCATGGATCAAAATACATACATATAGTTCCAAGACAACCCTCATATTTTTTTCTAACATGCCAAAACAGTCCAAGTTTTACATATATACATTCATAAAATTCAAGGCAGCTTACATGCTTTTCTAACATAGCAAAACAGTCTCATAGCTTCTCCTAATACACCAAAACAGTCCTAATTACTTGCTTTACATAAGTAAATACTTAACAATCCAATAGTTAAGCAAATCAGTCTATTATTCTTGTCAAAACAGTCCTATAATACTCATATTCGATCAAAAACAGTCTCAAATATATGTATACACATTTACATGTTCTAACAGTTCTCATGTTTTCATATCTACTCAAATTTGTCCAAATTAAGCATGTATACATATTTGTTCATCATTAAAACAGTCCCTATAACTTCTTATTTAAGCAAAACAGCCCAGCATTCAATGATATACATATATTCAATCGTCAAAACAGTCCCACATTTATGTAAAAACACAGATACAATCCAACCAACCTAGCATATTTTTAAAGTACTCAAAATAGTCTACTAAATTCACCTATATGCAAAACAGTCCCTCATGCATCTTTAAAGTATTCTCCCTTATTTTTGATTACCCAAATCAGCTTATCCTTCATACATATACTACTAAAACAGTCTAGTTTATGTACATACATCACTTCATACTCAGAACCATTTTTTTCTATCAACAAACACATATAAAACAGACTAACATCGTCCACTTAACATATCCAAATTCATTTTAACATCAATTCAACCGATCAAAGCAATTTTACCTCTCCATTAATGCAATCTTGAACATAATTTCGATTTAGCCTAGACCAATTCCTAATATGAGCTAACATCCAGATTTTGCCCTGCAAAGACCAATTTTATACTTCAATCGAATGTGCATAAATAAGTTCAATTCATCATATGACTCACTTCCAAGCAATTTTAATGTCTAAGCATATCACAATACTAAGGATTAGAAAGAATTCATCACAACAACAATTTAGGCGATCACAAATTCAAGAACACTTCAACAAATCAGCTTGGAAATGAAAGAGAGAAGAAAACGTTACCTTTCTCTTAAGACAATTTAACTAGAATCATCAAAAGTTGGCCCAACTAGCTTAATTCAAGCAATCCATGGAGGTTTCCACTCCTCACTCTCTCTCAAGAACTTGGTTATGTTCTAAGAAGATGATTCTCCTAATCACATTTAGTCGAGAGCTTCCTCTCTCCCTTCCACCTATCTATTCCCTTAATTGACATGTGTTCATGTCCTTAGCAATTAAGGGAGTTTATCATGCAAGCCTCAACTCATGAATGGTTTCGGTTTTGGTACCTTAAAAAACCATCCATCTTTTCATACTTCTAATTTGGTGCCAAAGCTCTAATTATTCAATATAAGAATCTTAATTTAATTTGGAAAACATCCAAAATAGCTACCTACTTCTAGACCATAGTTTGGGGTATTACATCTACAAGATTTGAGGAGGTATCGAGGAATGTTTGAAGATCTAAAGGTAATGATCTTTGTTAGTTTGATTGAATCATGTTAAATTTTAGGTAAAATTTACAAATGATCACTAAACTTTGTTAAAAAACACAAAACTGTAACTAAACTTTCAAATGTTACAAAATGGTAATAAACTTTATGTTTTGTAATAAAATGGTAATTCGACCGTTAAGTAAAACTTTATATAATAGAACATTTAATCCTCTATATTTACATATTCAATCAATTTAGTCCTAATTCGAAAAAATTCACTAAATTTAACCTTCATTATTTACACATTCTTTCAATTTGGTCCTTAAAGCAAAATTCCAAAGTTTGGCAGGCATGGTTCTGTCCCATAATGGCAGCTGCAAATAAGTGCAAGTAGAGTAATACTTAGTGCAAGTAGAATGTAAGAAATGAACCAGCACTACAGCTGCACTCATAACTGCCCCAGGTATTTTTGCATTTGCGTTTAGCAAGCCAGTTTCACGTAAGAAATGATTCACCGACCACAACATAAATGACTACAAAGCTTAAAACTTCTTTCGTGCAACTTTAATATTGCACATATTTGGCCAAAAGCTTCACTTAAAAGAAAATATCATAAGATGGTTTATAGGGAGCATCCATATTTTATTCACTAATCAACAACTCCACTCATCATTTCCTAAATACAGCACCAGAAGTTCTGAGTCAGCAGCCTTTAGAAATGATTTAAGATCTTATTAGATTCTACAAAGTACTTTAGATGCTTAGAATGCGATTTAACACTAAAATAAGGAGCAACCCGAAATCGTTGCTACTATAAATATTTTCCACCACAAAATCATTCTTCACAGATTAAACGAGGCACGCCACACATGTGCTAGATGACACAAGTCTAGCAGTAGAAATAACAGTTAACATCTCAAAATTCACATGTTCCATAGATGTTTAGGAAAACATAATGCATAATAATAAATAAACTATAGAGTATAGTCCAAAAGCAGAAAAGAAAAATCTCAATGAGTTGTGCATTTCAGGTGTTGAACATGTTGATGATAGTAAAAGAAGAATCTATGTAGAGAAATCCCGGTACCTTCTCAGTTGTTGACTACATCACCCTTGAATCCAGGCGGGCACTTGCAACCAAGCGAATGATCATCCTGAAGAATCCATTATAGGACCAAGCAACTAAGAAACATGAAAAATGAGAGAGTGGGAGAGGGAGAGGGAGAGGGACAAACAAATAGGACCAAATTGAAAGAATGTGTACATAACGAGGGTTAAATTTAGTAATTTTTTAAGGTTAGGACTAAATTTAGTGAGCACTTAACGGCCGGGTTACCATTTCGTTACAAAACATAAAATTTAATTATCATTTTGTAACATTTGAAAGTTTGATTACCGTTTTATTTTTTTAGCAAAGTTCAGTGACCATTTGTGAACTTTACCCAAATTTTATTTTCCCTTTGTGCATGATTAGTTTTATGTTCAGTCGTGTTTTTTTTATATATTTTTAACGAGTGATGTCTATTGAATATGCTCATCTGAAAAGAATACAAGAAAACACAAAAGGAGAGAGATGATTGGGCAAAAGTGTTTGGATAAATTTTTTGTGTAGGCCCAATATTTAATATACTTAAAAAATGCAGATCGTTCCATTTTGGTTATGTATTTCATACATACCCAACTATCTGACACTAGAATTTAGTTCAGTTAGTTAAATAAACGAACTGTTAGTTATCTTTTAACTGCAAGCTCACAGCTAACAACTGTCAATAACTTATACTATTCGGCGTATGGCCAAAAATAGGATCTATGAATCCCATTTTTCCCAACTTAGCACTTTAAATCCTAAATTTCTAAAAGTAGGATCTTAACAGTAAACTCGCCGCACTACCACGGTGTGTTCTAAAATTTTATTCTTTTTTTATTCAAACTCGCCTTGCGCTTATGGGTAGTTTTATTTTTTTCTTCTAATCTTGGTTTAAACATTAATCACGCGATTAACTTAATCTTAAACAAAACTCGTCATAGGCCCACGGCGAGTTCCCTCTGGCTTAACGACTGCCACAGGCTCTAAGAAAACGACTTTTGAAATGATGGAACTCGTTGTGTATACACGACGAGTTTGGCTGGGTTATTATTTAGAAAAAGTGTTCGATTAAGTTGTAAAGTATCTAACATTTTGTAGTTCTATTTGAATGCACAAGTAACATAACTTGTAGAATGTTTGAAATAAAATGTAGAAGTTGAAATGAATTTTTTAATTTTAAAATTCTACCGCTTTAGGTGATGTATGCAATGGTGAAAACTTAGATCAAAATGAAATGCAGTGAAGTTTCATATTAATATTTATGTAAAAACATGCCTACTTAATAAAACTAAAGCAACAATTTTATTTTCGAGATGGACACTTTGGCATTCTATGACCTGGTAGTCTACAATTTCCGCATAGTCTAGGTTGTCTGGTAGGTTCGCGTTCGCGGTGATGCATGAAGTCCATATCATTCTGAATCCTTATAGATTTGGGATGTCATGCTTTTTCCCTTCGCAGAGTTGGGCCAAGTAAAATTGTGGTCAATGCCTGCACAACATTCCATTCAGTTTCGCTGCTGATTGGTAGGAATTCCATTTCGTAAACCTTAAATACAGATTGGAGCCAGTATACAGGATCTACGTAATTCTTAAATTCGATCATGGCAGTGGAGCATGCAGCGATAACATGCTCGCACAGAGTCTTGAGTGCTTGGAATTTGCCATAGTCACAGTACCTATTTTGGAGATTTACCCTATACGTTGTTGGGTCAAAACCCTGTATTGGTTGTGGTTTCTTCGAGACACGGAAAGAGTCGTCGTTACGCGACATCGGTAGCACATGCAACCCGTTTGATTTAACAATAGTTTTTTTTTATTTTCGTCTCGTATCCTCGGGTGGAATGTGAGGCCCTTTTGCAGCATACCGACAGCTTTTTTGCCCAAGGTCGCGAACAGCTTGCCCAAACGAAAGTACATAGTTTTTACGACGGCATTCACTGGCAAATTTTGAACCCCCTTCAAGGAAGAGTTGATTGCCTCGGCCAAGTTGGTTGTATGTGGCCATATCTGAAATCGTCGTCGTATGCGTTGGTCAATTTTTCTTTGGGAAATTTTGCAACGTACTTGAAAACGCTTTAAGGAAGTTCGGGCCTTTGATATCTGGATACTTGTCTTTGTACCTTTATTTTATGTTTGCCACAACTTTAATAAACTCTATTTTCAACCATTGCCATGTGTAGCCTTTTTCTCTATATAAACATCTTTTATTGGGATAAGAACTGTTTGGCTAAACATCATTAAAATATGCAAGAGATTTGTGTGCATTACTCTGGAAATGGTCTAAGAATACAGGGACTATGACACAATTCATTGTTAAGCTTCGAGTCTTTGACATGGGGCATGTTACAATTAGGGGCAATCAACACCCAATTCAGATAATAATAATCTTGAAATAAAGGGATTAAAGCACCAATATCATTCAAGGTGGTGATTCCCTAATAAGGATCGAGAACTCATGAAGATCCTCAAAGGGGCATGTTTGTATACGGGACCGCTTGAATGGCCTTTCACCCAATATTGATGTATCAACTACAATGATAGTTGAAGATGTGAAAACATGAGACATTCACATACGAAAACCAAATGCGGTCCAAAGAATAAGAATAGTGAAGTAGAGACAGTTGAAGAAGTCTGCCCTTCCCGCCATGGATGCAAGATCACTGGATTGAGTAAGCAAATATGCAAAGATCAAATGTTTCTATAAAGCAGAGAGGCACAAGGAATGAGAATGGTGAAGCAGAAGATGACCAACTAATAAAGTAAATAATGTGGATGGCGAAGTAGAGACATTGGAGATGGCTGCTTATCTGGGTTAAAACGAATTAAAAAGACAATAAAACTTGGCATGCATTCATGTTTTAGACATCCATAGAGGAATGCCCATCATAATTGCATCATATATCAGGTTTTTGCAGGAATGCAAAAAAACTCTTCAGCAAAAGAATCTGCCTATCCGTTCGGGCGCAAGGAGAGTGGAACCTGCTTATCTATTCAAGCATAAGGAGAATAGGACCCGCTTATCTATTCAAGCATTAGGAGGATAAAACCCGCTTGTCCGTTTGGGTATAAAGAGAATAAAACTCGTCTATTCGTTCAGACATAAAGAGAATGGAGCCCGCTCCTCTATTCGGGCACTTGGAGAATAAAACTCGTCTATCCATTCGGGCGCAAGAAGAATGGATCCCGCCTATCTATTCAGGCAACAGGAGAATAGAACCCACCCAACCGTTCGGGCATCAGGAGAACGGAGCCTAGCAGTAAATCGATGATTGTTGAAAATCAGTGCCTCATGTTCTTTGCTATATTCATGTTTCACTGGAATAAGCAAAGAAGGGGTAGCTGTTGTCACTGAATTTTCACCCATTCATATTGTTTTTATATATATAATTATATTTATGCATATATATTTTATATAATATTAGTATTATTGTTAGAATTAAAACCCAAAAAATATAATAAAAAGAGCTCATTTTAAAAAATAAAGGAGGTCCATTTAATAAATAATAAGGGCCATTTTAAAATCCACTTTAAATAAATAAATAAATGTCCATTTTTAATACTTTGGTGGCCCAAAAAATACACTAAAATGAGCCTAACTAACCCAATTTTTTATTCTCGTATGCAGGTTTATTGTGGACCGTCAGATCTAGGGCAGGGGATCCAAGGGATCAGATCGAATTAGCAAAAAGAAGGGTAAGGAGAGCCACCCGCGCCGCCATGCGCCTGGCGCATGCGCTGCACGCGCGTGGGTTTGGCTTTCCCCAACCCCGATCGACGTTCGACAGTTTTGAGGCCAGGGAGGAGCGTCGGAGATCGCCCAGCCCACGCCGAGCCCGTCCCGTGCCACCGCCGTCCGATCAAGCCTGCGAAGCAAAGAGGAAAATGGGTCAAACCCTAGTTTGAAATATGGAAAAAATCATCCAAAATTGCTTAGATTCAAGCCAAATTAGATTGATTTCGACATATGGGGGAAGTCAACAATGAAATTTGAATATTTGGTGTAATTTCTCCGGAATTAAGAGATTTTGATTCCCAATTTCTATGTATTATGGGTTAGAATGAACCTATATAAAGCCTTTTTTTTCCCCTTTGTATAAGGGGCCAGAAAATCAATAGAAAAACACCTAAGAAATTCACAGAGTGGCTCGAGTTTACAGCAATTGTATTCGAATTTTGTTGGAATCAAAGCAAGCAATTTCTTCCTCGTTTTGGTATTGTTTTCTTATTTTATATTATTAATTTTATTTTGAATTTAAATATTAGTTTGGGCCTTGTTCTTACCTTT
This sequence comes from Hibiscus mutabilis, assembly GCA_019671005.1. NCBI lineage: Eukaryota > Viridiplantae > Streptophyta > Magnoliopsida > Malvales > Malvaceae > Hibiscus > Hibiscus mutabilis. The sequence continues at coordinate 28,739,710 of CM033755.1, forward strand.
GATTGAAAAAAAAAGATGTTGTTGAACTTGGATCCTCTTTTTCGAATTTAAAACTGATTTTTGGTGTTTTTTTAGAGTTATTTCCGTGGGAAAAAAGGTGTACCATCGCCGACAAGCGGAAGCCAGCGCCGGTGGAAGGCGGCCGACACGGTGGTTCATTCCCGGTGTTCTTCATTCTTGAAGAACACCAAGAACATTTGAGAAGTTCTTCAAAATTTGGTTTAAAAAAACAAAGGAATAGTTGTTTTTTTAAAGTGGATTTTATACTTGAAATAAAACGGTCCAATCACCTTCCTTAAACCCTCCCTTCCCATTTATTTTTATTCCACGAGTAACCCAATTTGCATTTTTTTCAATTCGGTCACTAATTTCCTTTGAATTTGGCCACGGATTTTGATCCCCTTTTAATTTGGTCACTTTTCTTTTCTTTAAAAATCTTTTTAAAAATCTTTTAAAATAATCTTCCTTTTTATTCCCTTTTTAAAATAAAAATAAAACCCCGGCTTATGATACGTTTTTAAATTAACTACACCATCAATTCACATCATTTAATTTAATTCATCACATATTCAAATCTTTATAATTTAATCCTTATACATGTTTTTAGTTAGATTTATGTGTTCTTTAATAGTCTTGTTTAGGTGGCCTTAGGATTAGGATCTTAAAACTTTAGTTAGAGACCTTTTGATGCAGTAAAATTTCCTTCACATCAAAAATCATAAAATATACTTAACATTATTTAACCCCTAATAGATAAAAAACTTAGACAAATCTCTAGGGTTAATAATCAATAATTTAGGATAATAAAAGCCTTAACACACTAAATATTTCTTTGCTTGTTTGTTAAGAAAGCGAACATAACTAATGCGGTGTCTTACTAAGCGGAAATGACGGATTAGCGCCAAAAGTGTTGGCGGTGATTGGAGTTCATTTTTGAATAGTAAGGCCGTTAAGATGGAATTAAATGCATAAACGGACAATAATTTTAAATTTTACATGAATTCGTAAAATCCGACTTTTAAACTTTTTGTAATCGGCTAGGTACCAATTTTTGGGCGTTGTGGGGTGCTAACCCTTCCCCACGCGTTATCGACTCCCGAACCCATTTTTTGTGTTTTCACATACCAAAACCATTGTTTTAATAAAATAAAAGATTTTATTAAAATGACCCGTATTTAGGTGATCCAATCACACATTTTAAAAAATTAGTGGCAACTCCGTTATTTTTGCTTTTAAAACGTCGAAACGCCTCGAAAGGGTTGCGACACTATGAAAACGTCTACAACTTTACCATACACTGTAAACAGCGAAAACCCCACCCGGCGACAGAGACCCACATTTGTTGTTGATTTCTCTCCATTACAAGTGTGTTAGTGGAAACCTGAATTTTTTTAGCATTGAACTATGATTGATCAATAATCTTACTTTGCTCAATAAGAAGTTAATAATTAATATTCTTCGGTACAAGTAACACGAGTCCTCAACTTAGCATCCACCAAATGTAGGTGCTCTCACGTACAATATTATTTTAGTTTGTCAATAACACACTTTCAATATTTCTTAAATAAATCGATTTGTGTGAATTAAAATTCTATCACAAATAATATAAAAAATTATAGCCGAAACTAGACACTAACAATCTTTAAAAGAAATCATGTATTTTGTCACAAACAATACTTCTTTAATTAGGTATTTTTAATTATCGTAGAGTATTTTTCATAAAGTGTCAGGTTAAATAATTTTTTTTCAAACAAGAAACGTTTCATGAAGTCCTTATTAGTCGAACAATTAAACTTCATCAGGTTTTCAAAACAAGTTCTCTTTTTCTACCTTTTTTTTAGTGCCTTATTTATGTTTCATACTAAAAAATTAAGTTTGTGATTTAAGATTAAGACTACGGCTTAAAATTAGAATTTAAAAAATTAGTGGTGGAGTATATTTTTAGGGTTTTATAGTTTGTAATTTAATATTTAAGATTAAAACTTAGAATTTAGTTATTTAGTATTGAATATAAAAAAAATACCAAAAAAAACAGAGAATTTTTGTCCTTTTATCATCAATATATATCTTCTAGAAAAATCTCGCTACATCTTTGTAATGAATCAACCCAAAATTTTTTGTTTTCAAACCGGTAAAAATTCTGTGAATTCATATTTGTCTTCAAAATACATCTTTAAATACGAAATAATTCTCTAAAAAGTCGCAACATTTGAATAAAATTTACTAATAAAATAACTTCAAACTGTATCAAGGGAAGTCGGCAGTACTAGGCCGACTTAATTCTTAAACTCGTATTTGATTGCAAGTCACTTCAGTAACTCTATTGATTTAATAGCCTTATCCCTAAATAAACAAATAATGTGTAAAACATATCACTTCAACAAATATTATTTTCAAACAGTATTATTTAAACAATTAATCCAATATGATCAAATCAAAACTATTCAGATAAATATTGAACCCAATCTACACTACTTTAACCACTAGTGAAGAAAATCTTGTTCCTACACCAACATGGCATATTGTCTAAAAGCACATTGGTGTCTGCTCCCACTAATTCCACTTTCGTTTTAAATATGATTTATTTATGTTTAATGGAATTCATTGTCACAACAGTTAACTCCACTCCATCACATTCTTCACCAGTTCCTGACCCCATTTTTTCTATTATCTTTTCGGGGTCAAATTTGTTCCAATGAAATTGTCTTCATTTTCTAACAATGTGAAACAGCTATTATCTGGTCTTAATATGAAAGAAAAAAATAAACAGCTAATAACTTGCTTGCATCTTACTCTATTTCAGTTCTTTTTTTTCCTGAATCGAGCCTTTTTAGATTTAAATTTTCAATTTCAGTCATTAACATCGTTAATATTTTTCGTCAAAATTTGTCGATAATTAGGCACGTGAATGACAGAAAATAAACATGTCAAGTTACTATGTTATTATTAGATTACTAACAATTAGTTGGTCTAGTGAGATGAAATATTAAATTCTTTAAATAAAATTTAAAGTCAAATATTAATGTTGTAAATGAATAAAAGAATCGTCCTCATAATAAATCTTTACTGTATTTAGTCTATAATAGTCAGTTATACCATGAAGACGATAGTCCCTAATGAATATGAGAGGGTGAAAAATTAAAGGCTTAAATAAAAAAATCAGCCTTTAAACTATGATTGTTTTTAGCCTTTAAATAATATTTTGGTCAAAATAAGTCTTTAAACTATTATTTTGATCATTCTAAGTTTCTAAACTATTTTTAGTCAAAATAAGTATTTAAACTATGTCATATCTACTCGTTTAGTCCCTAAACTATTTATTGGTCAATTTTTTGTGATGTGTCAACATCTTATTGGTCGAAATAATTTTTTTTACTTAAATAACTACCAGACTTAAGTGACCATAAATAATAGTTTAGGAACATATTTTGATCAAAAAAAATTTAAAGGCTAAAAACAAATAAAAAATACATAATTTAAGGGTTGATTTTTTGCCAAAATTAAATTTAGGTAGCATTTCAGGCCACCGTACAAAGTGCAGAAACATGAACAGACAATTTGTTGTCCACCTAAAAGGAAAAGAAAATAAAAAGGGTAAATTATATAAATAGTAAAAAAACTTTTAAGGTGCTTATATTTTGGTCACTAATTTTTAAACATGCGATATAGTCATTAAACTTTTAATTCATTTTCATTAATGTCACTTCTGTCTGTTAAAGAATACTCACATGACCACTAACTTCTCTTCTTACCCTTCTCTTTTTCTATTCCTATATTCTCCTTTTTCCTCCATGATTGAATTTTCTTCAACCTTTCAATTTCTCTTTCATGTATGTTAACTAAAAAAAACATGCAAGTGTTAGGAATTAGTCATTTTCAGCACAATTCTTTTAGCAATTGTTTCTGCCTTTCCAACTATATAACATATATGCCAACAACTGAATTAACTTCTCATTTTTCATAAAGCAAAAAGATCAAAATTTGACAAATTACAGTAAATAAACGAATTTCTTAATTTTTGTAAATTGAAAGGATGAAATTTAAATATATATATATAAATACATAAAGTTAGTGCCAAAATTAGTTCTTTAAAAGTATGTACCTACAAAAAGAACAAAGCTATTATTCCCTTTCATTTTGATTTTATAGTTAGTTAAAGAATTCCCAATGAATTTGGTTTCTGCTATTGGCTGCATGCCAGTTTTGTTTCGATAACAAAGGGTGATGTGTTCTACTTAAATGATCCGAATTTAAATAATATTTTTTTGAATATAGCCACTAAATTTTTATTATAATTATAGAAGATATCACCATTACAACGCATTCAAAAAAGAAAATAATGGGACTAACCTACCTAAATTTTTTACAACCCAAAAATAAAGGAAAGTGAAACTTCTATGTAGATAAGCATACCATCAAAATTCAGAAGTTTCCTGAATCTTCTTGTCTCTATCCAATCGAGACTCACAACTGATGAAAAAGAAGTGGAGAGCGGTCCAAACTATCAGGCAGAATGTTCTGCTACTTAGGACTGATTAACATCGGCAAACAACCACCAACCGAGTAGGGATCTACCTTTGCGTGACCACCGACAAAATCATAATCAAGAACTAACGCCAATTAAAAACTCTATGAGAGCAACGATCGATGTTGAATCATGTCACAATGATAGATAAAACAAAAATCACAAAAACAAAAAAAATATGTCACGGGAACAAAAGAAAACGCGTGTCACAAAGACAGAAAAAAACGCGTGTTATAAAAGCAGAGATTCTTATTAGAAAATAAAAAATAAGAAAATAATAAATACCGGCGATCGAAAACGAATAATTAGGTGATTGCCGATCCCCGGCTAACACAAAAAAATTAAAAAAAATTACAGGCGGCGCAGGGTTGTTAGAGAAAAAAACTAGAATTATTATTAGGTATCGAATTTAAACAATTTAGTGTGCGTTTATCTACATTTAATATCAGACAGAAATCTTAACTTAAGCTTTGTTAACATTTCGAGAAATAACTTAGTTTACAGCTAGATTTTCTCATATTTATAATCTTAACCCGTGGTAGAGGGAGATTAACCCTTCTTATACAACCATACCTCAAATAATAATCCAAAATATAATTAGTTTCCTAAACTTTACAACTTTATACGTATACATATACATATGGAAAATATTTTGTTTATACAAGCCCTTCAATTTTAAGGTTTAGGGGTTTAGTTTGTAGGGAATAGAATTTAAAGTTTATGGTTAGAGTTTAGGGTTTATGTTTTAGGGTGCTAGGGATTGAGATTTAGGTTTAAAATTTTATAAAAGGGTTGTGTAAATTTTTTAACACAGCTTGTGTATCAAAATATAACCTTATATATAGAGAGAGAAAGAGAGAGATAGGGTCCAGTTATATGATGTAAAACTCATTTAGTTTTACACTAATTCATAGCTATTGGATGAATGAGATTAACAGTAAAAAATGTGAAGATTATCACTTGAGAAAAAAAGATAAAGAAAAAATCTTAACCATTTATTTCTATCATCCAACAGTCTAAAAATAGTGTAAAATTTATTGAGTTTTACACAATGTAAGTGGATCCTAACCCATGGCCATTAGATGAGTGAAATGGATGGATGAAATTAACAGTAGAAAATATAAAGATTATCACTTAGAAGAAAAAAAATAAAAAAAATAATCTGAGCCATTTATTACCCTCATTCAATGGTCTAAAAACTATGTAAAATTAATTGAGTTTTACACAATGCAGTGTAGGTGGATACTAAATCCATGATCACGTAAGTAACATTGACATCCTCTTTTTCATAGTTTGAACTTGATGGTTCTTTCAATTATTTGATGAGCACGTGGGTTTGATTGTAAAAAAAAAAAATAATAGGGGCAGTAATGTCATTGAAATAAAGAACGTACAATATAATTCAAATACTGTGTACATTCTTCGTTTCATTTTCTCTACGCCTTTGCATTAACATATATACAAATATAATCTGAATTTCGATAATTTCTTTCCTATTGATTAGAAAATATTATCATCACCGTTAACATCTCTGTTCCTTCAACGTTCAAACAAACAAAAACCCAGAACGTTAAGTTTATGTTCTCTGTTACTTTACTCTGCAATGTTTTCAAGCTTCGTTAATGGCGTCTTGAGTATGGGGATTCAGAGAGGAACTATACCTCTGCAATTTTTCCTTCGTTTTTTTTTTTACTTTGGGTTTGTTAGTTTTTATCGCTTGGACCCGTGGAAAGAGAAAGAATCAGGGGGAAAAGAAAGTTGTAAGTAAAATTGAAGGGAAAAAGACGAACTTTTTTGGCTGTAAATGGATTATAATTCGTTTTCTGGATTGAGCTGGTTTAGGATTTATGGCTCTACTCGTATTCAGATGCGGCAAATGGTAATTTTTTTTTTGTTTTTTTGTAATATATACTATTTTCATTCATTTGTTTGCATGAAAATCTCATATGATTTCATTTTTCGCATGGGTAACTATGCTTTTATAATTTTAACTTTTTGTTACATTAGTTAAATTTTGATATAACTTTAGTTTTATCTATAGAATTCAAAGTTATACTTGTGTATGTATGTTCATATGGCCTGCATGCTGAAAAAAGAAAGGGAAAAAAGTATGTTTTTATTTGAATTTTGAATTTGTGAATCATTGAATGCAAAGAAAACTTGTTAAAGCTGCAAAATTTGAAGAAAAATGGGGTTTTCATTGAGTAATCTAATTGAAGGTATCTGAAATTATTTATTTTTAATCAATAAATTAGTCTATCTTAGTGATCAAATATTATATGTAGGTATAGATGCTATTCTGTTTTTGTAGAGTGGATTCTTAAATTTGCATTCTTTTGTTGTTTTTAATCTATTTGTTTTGTATCATCTATTAGGCAACTTTATTGTTGTTTTTTGGATAAAAAATGTGATTATTGGAACCCATTTTGCTGTTATTTTATATATATTAAAAGAATCTTAGGAGATGTAACTTTTGGTTGTTGCTGTTTTGAAGGTTCCATGGAAATGTTAAATGCCTTGGAGAAGCACTCATGAGCTTCAGCAAGGAGAAGCCATTGTTGGCATAAATTTCTTCGGGGCAATAGGCAGCTTTCCACAGACGGCGAATAGCAATATAATTTTTTGTCCCGGTCCGCTTGTTGAATGTAGCTGATCACTGTCTGATTTAGTCGATCGTTTCTTGAGACAGATCTGCTTTGTTCAAGGGAAGAAATACATTAATTTCAGCTTTAGTTTGGGGCATATCTCCTTTGGCATCATAGCTTTTTTTTGTCCGAAAGAAATATTTCTTTTGGACTTTAGATATAGTGTGTGTGTGAAGTTTTGAGCTTTGTTGGCAATTCTCCTAAGGAAGGAGTGTTTATGATCATCATTTGCAGCTTTATGTATCTCCTTTCATACTAGGAACTTCACTCTGACCTTCAAATAGAACACCTGGAAGTTTACCCCCTTTATTGCTTCTGTTGGGAATCTACTTTGGAAGTTTCTTCCGGTGTAAACTTTCGACCCATTTGAGCAAATCTCCTTTGGCATTTCGATTTCTTTGTCAACTCCTTTGTCCCTATAGGGCAAATCTCCTTTGGCATTATTAGAGTCAAAATATCCTTTTCAGGACATTTGATTCACTATCTGTTTCGAACCAACCGGAAGATGCATATTCCACAGCTCGTAACAAAAGAGTATAGTCATATCCTTGGCTCTGTGTCTTCATTGGGATTGACTATTAACTCATCATCCTTATTACAATATCTGTTAAGATAAACTCGGACTGGCATATCTTGGATGCTTCAGTTTGTTCAAGCAGGAGTGAAGTACTGGTATGTCTTTCTTCCATGACTTTATTATTTTGTTATAGAATTTGTACTGAAATATTATAGATTAACAACTAACAATTTAGTTGCTGTAATTAAATGAAACACTTAATAATCGGTTATTGGTTTCATTTTGACATATATGTTTTAAACTAAAGCTTCCATACATTCACAGGTGCATGCACTCATCTTTTATGATATTTTCTGTCTAGTATTGATCCTGTTCTTAAAGATAGCAAAGCTTTGAAAATAAAAATCAGACCAGAAGATATACTTTTTATTACTAAGGTCAGAATCTTGCCTGAAAATGCTGCTAAATATATCCTTCATATGTCATTTCATGTCAAACTAAATGTTAACAAACATCTTCTCATAGGCAGTGAAAAATGGATATGCTGCTGACCGAATCTGAGTGGGAAAGTTTTAGTGAAAGTGGCAGTAGTGAGGAACAGGAAGAAACGGAGTTTCTGTATGGTGACCACGCTCATACCATTCTATCAAGTCTAGAGGAAACCATTGGAAAAATTGATGACCTCCTTTCGTTTGAGAGGGGATTCGTTCATGGCAACATTGTGCGGTCCGTAACAGATCCGTCTGGGCAGATGGGTAGAGTAATCAATGTTAATATGTTTGTGGATCTTGAGAATGTTCATGGGAAAATCATAAAAGATATAAATTTGAAACAACTTTTGAAGATCTGTTCCATTTCTGTTGGGGATTATGTGGTTAATTCGACTTGGATTGGAAAGGTGGATAAAGTTGTTGACCGTGTCACTATCGTCTTTGATGATGGATCAAAGTGTGAGGTCACTGCCATGGATCAAGAGAAGCTTGTGCCTGTTTCTCCCAACATAATCGATGATTCGCAATATCCGTATTATCCAGGACAGAGAGTAAGGGTGGTGCCTTCAAATTTTTCTAGTTCGACTAGATGGCTATGTGGTACCTGGAGCAGAAATCAGGATGAAGGAACCATCTCTGGTGTGGATGCAGGTTTTGTATATGTTAATTGGATTTCCTCTGCTCACATAGATCATGATTCGAGTACCTCTCCTCCCTCGCGTTTGCAGGAGGCAAAAGACTTGACTTTGTTGTCGTCTTTTCCCCATGCAAATTGGCAGCTTGGTGATTGGTGTATGCTTTCTTTTGCTGACCACAAGGAAACTTTTGAAAAGTTCCTCCATGCATCAACTCACAATGTGATTAAAGATAACTGGAAACTAGAAAAAGGATTTAAAAGAGGAAACCTCGGATCAAAATCGGAGGAAATCTTTGTTATTATTAAGACAAGGACCAAGCTCAATGTTATGTGGCAAGATGGTACCTGCAGGTTGGGATTGGATTCACATACTTTACTTCCTGTTGGCTATGCAAATGCACATGAATTTTGGCCCCATCAGTTTGTCCTGGAAAAGGGAACCAGTGGCAATACTCAAAGATGGGGTGTGGTGTGTGGCGTGGATGCAAAAGAGCGAACAGTTAAGGTACAGTGGAGAAATACAGGCGTAAATCAAGTAAACAATCTTGTTGCAGAGCAGATGGAGGAAACTCTTAGTGCTTATGAACTTGTTGAGCACCCAAACTACTGCTACTGTTTTGGTGATATTGTGTTTAAAGCTGTTCAGAACCATTTTGGTGATCAAGATGACAATGGTCACACGATCGCAGAAACTAGTTTTGGCACAAAAGCTGCTCCGAAAGGCGAAAACATGAAATGTGATCAGAACAACTCTCCCTCTTCATACGGTCTATCCTGTATCGGCACAGTCATTGGGTTTAAAGATGGAGAATTGGAGGTGAAATGGGCTTCTGGCATTTCAACAAAGGTTTGTATCTTACTGGTCCATTTTCCATGATTTGAGTCATGCACTTACATATCCATCCTTTACTAGTAGATCCATGACCTTGTGAAACTCGTTTTTGGTCGACTATATACTGTCCTTAACTCCTCAACTAGTAGTCATAGAATTTATCAATAAACTTTGTCACAGGTTGCACCTTATGAAATTTACCGGATCAATAACGATAAGTGTGAAGACTCGGCTATGACTCATGTTTACTATGAAGAAAATACCGAGGATTTTGATCAAAAGAGATGTTTGTGCATGAGACGCAATCTAATAGCCACAAAGGAAAGGTTGATGGTGATTCTCTCTAACTGAGAATTTGACAAAACATGAAAAATATTCTATTACGTCTCTCACTAAACTAGATAACAACTGCTATTCTATTCTCAGGAGTTGCTGAGTTCCGATAGTGCTCATGGAAGTGGTGAGAAATTCTCATGGGCACCTACTTCCTTCTTTTTCCTCAAGCTGCTATCGGATTTTTCTCAACCATTGCTTCTAGCATCCTCAGATCCCTTGGTTCCAGATCACTTTTAAGCCAAGAGTCATCTAGTTATATTTCTCATGGTGGTAAAGAATATGGCATTCTTCTCAAGAAAAAAGTGTTGGAAACTTGCAATCAAAACGCTGAGCTAGATCCGATTGAGATGCAGATATTTGAAACACCTAACATAAAGCATGAAGTAGAAGAGATCAAAGAGAACAACGGTAGTATGATGCCGAGACCCGGTGAGACTTCAGGCCTATTTAGGCAGTTTGATATGGTTAGTGAGTGCACAGATCACCATTTTCTCGGTGGAAGCAAGATGCTGGCTATGTCTCAGGTTAGAAACGTTATTCGACTCCTTAAACATACAATTTGAGTCGTTCGAACAGTCTGTGGATCGTTTTTGCTTTCGTACTTGTTTGTGCTTCTAGGTGAAACGAAGTTGGGTGAAAAAGGTTCAGCAAGAATGGAGTGTACTAGAGAAAAGCCTTCCTGGTTAGCATTGTATCTTACTCTTTGTAATGATTTTATGCATTACACGTATTGATGCACTTGTTATTTGTTCTTGAGACTACTTTTTACCTGAACAGAAACCATCTATGTCCGTGTTTACGAGGAAAGGATGGATCTAGTACGAGCAGCCCTTGTTGGTGCCCCTGGGACTCCCTACCATGATGGACTATTCTTCTTCGACATTTTTCTTCCTCCGGAGTATCCATATGAACCACCTGTAAGTTCTACAATGAGGGTTTCTGATTCATGGTCTCTGCATAAAGAGAATACAAGCATTCATGTAAATCATGAAAATGTTATTATCCGTTTAACATATCTCATGAAACTCAAGATTTTGCAGTCAGTGTACTACCATTCAGGGGGGCTACGCCTCAATCCCAACCTGTACGAATCAGGGAAGGTTTGCTTAAGCCTTCTAAATACGTGGACAGGTTTGGACACTGAGGTCTGGAATCCCGGAAGCTCCACAATTCTACAAGTTCTTTTGTCCCTTCAGGCTCTTGTGCTTAATGAGAAACCTTATTTCAATAAAGCTGGATTCGATAAACAGTTAGGAAGAGCTGAGGGGGAGACTAACTCAGTGAGTTACAACGAAAACACGTTCCTCGCAACCTGCCAGTCTATGCTTTATATACTTCGCAAGCCAACCAAGGTAAAATTTCACACTCTAAACATCTTTCCGGCTCCATTCGACAAGTTTGTCGGTATTATTTAGAGTATTGATTGGTCCTAAGATGTTTATGTTTTACCCTAATGTTTATTACGGTTCTATTACAGCATTTCGAGGAAGTTGTCAAGGAGCATTTCAGTAAACACGCGGAAACGATCATATTGGCTTGCAATGCATACATGGAAGGTGCACCAGTAGGATATGCTCTTGAATGCAGTGCAAATGGGCGTGATGAACACATTGAAGGAAGTTCGACCGGGTTCAAAATCATGCTCGCGAAGCTTCTCCCAAAGCTTGTGGAGGCATTTTCAGATCAGGGAATCGATTGCAGCCGATTCCAGGTGCTGAAGAAGTGAATCTGCTCTAAGGTGAAGTAGACAATATACAGTATGGAAATTGCTATCATTTGATAACTATGTATAATATTCCTCGTCAGAATTTGAAACTCAAAACACAAAATCGAATAAAGATTCCTACAAGGAGTCCTCTGTATCATATCCAGGTGTGGTTTGGTGAAAGATTGCAATGTTTTTTCCTAGTTTATTACAGTCGAAAGTGATGCTTAAACAGGCTTCAACCATGACTGTACAAAAAAATATTGTTTGCAGACAATAAGAATGTGTAATAAGAACTGATTTGATAATTCTGTTCTGGATCATGCTTTTGCTATATTCTGTCTTGTTGATACTTCAAAGGATTGGAAAACACAAGCAATTTATGTTGTCATAAATTATGTTACTCGGATTTAGCGGATACAGGGATGTGTCTTGTATAAATGAATTGAAAATTATTCGAATAAGAAATTAACTGAACTTAAAAATGCTTGAACTGAGATGATTTGAACCAGGAATGATTTTGAAATACCCGATCGACTAAAATTGAAATGACATGAATTCGAAATGATCTAATTTGAGAACTTAATGAATAAACCTAAATAACCAAATACCAAAATGATTCAAACTTTAAATAATTGGTTGAACCTCGAACAACGATTTAATAAAAAAATAGTTTAATTTTATTCTAAATTTTAATTGAAATGCCTTTTTATATATATATGATTCAACGATATTTCCTTATTTTGTCTAATAAATAAAAAAAAGTTATATTGTTCTTAAAATTTTTTCAAAGGATTTTTAGTAATAAAAAAATTATTTTTTTTAGTTCTCTGCTCATTACCGATTTCATAACAGTTGTCTCATTTTTATGACATGTTACTAGTTGAATGTTTAGTGACTATAAAAAATGAAATTCAAAAGTCAAGAGATGAAATTATTTTTTTTAAGATTATAACATAAAAACACAGCTTACCTAAATTAAAAGTAATCTATATTTTTAAAAGATCCGAGGTTAAATAATAAACAAAAGAATTTGGTAGTAAAATGTGTATTGTTATTAATGAATTATAAAGAATAAATAGTTAATATCGACAATATGTTGATCGGATGAGACGAAGCATTAAATCTTTTAAATAAAATTAAAAGTTTAAATCTTGACATTGTAAATTTGTCAATTAATTGAGAGAATTATCGGATTTATTTTGATTTTTACTGAAATTTTAAAACATTTATTTTATTTATTTTCTTATCATTCGTTAAAATTTTTTATTAAAATTGTAGTATAAAATAATTATGAAAATAAAATTTACATAATTTAACAAATTTTAAAACTTTTTTAACCAATCGACGTATAACGTTTCATGTTCCTGAAGAACTAGGCTTGTCGGCATGTTTTTGGTTTGCAGCCAACACTCAACAGGCCATCAATGGAGTTTTTTTTGGTCGAAACCATCAATGAAGTTCAACAGTCAACATCATGTCCTAATAATTTTAATTTTAATTTTAATTTTAATTTTAATTTTAATGGTGGTTGAGTTGAGTTGAATTGAACCCAAATTTCTATAATTTTGCCATTAAAACCTTTATGCTCATTCTCATAAATCAAATTAAAACCGAATGTACTTGTCCCAAACATGGCCTAAAATGAGATAGCATTAAATATCCCCACTGATTTTAATCTCAGTTTCTTCACCGCTCTGAGTCTCTGAGGTTTCGCCATTTTCAAAACCAGTTAACGATGAAGCCGCCGGAACCTCATTTTTACCCAAAAAACCATTCAAAATCCCATAATTTCCTTCCCGGTCCCTACCTCTTTGTCGTCATCATTTTTCTTCTTCAAATTCCAGAAACAACAACCTCAATCGCCGCTCAAATCCCATCAGAGTACATCAAACACTGCGACGACGTCATACCAGCGTCCACGGCGGAGCCTAGCGCTCTCTCTTCCAGCCCCGCCGTGTCTAACAGCCTCAACTTCAAAATCGGGTATTACACCGGCGGAGACTCCATTTTCTTCCAATCGAATCCCGCCACCGACGTGCTGAAAGCCACTACGTTTCATGCTCGTATCTCGCAAGACTACCTTGATAGTAACAAAACCCGAATATATAAAGTGAGCGGGAATCTCGTTTTACAAACTCCCAAATCATTTTCCGTTTCTTCTTCCGGTGACGATGCCTTAAACCCCCGCCGTGGGCGGACGTTCCGGATCAGGGGACCGAGAATCCCGTTGGTGGTTGATAGAGGAATGCAGAGTTTTTCACTCGGTGGGTTTTGGTCGGAATCTACTGGGAAGCTTTGTATGATTGGATCCGGGACAAGTAACGGAAATTCAGGTAAAGTTAGGACCTTTAATGTTGTTCTTAAGCTTAATTATTCAACTAGTTTTAATGTTTCCGGTAGTTTAATCTCTGGGGTTCTTCAAAGTGTGGATTCTGAACCTAGTTTGAGTTATTTCGAGCCTGTGTCCATATTGGGTGTGAGGAGTTCTGGGAATTATGAGTTTAGTTTGGTTGATAATGGGAAGGAAAGTTCTTGTTTAACTGGAGGAGAGAATTTGGATCTTAGCAAAGCAAATGGAGGACTTTGTTCAGTGATTGTTCACCGTAGGATTAGGTTCGGGTTGGATTACGAGGACTGTGATAAAGTTAATTGTAGTTCCATTATTAAGGATGTTAAGAATGTTCCGAGTGTCATGTTCTTTCGACAGATTAAGTGTGTGGATCAAGGGAAAATGCAGGTTTTGTTGGATTTTCGGAACTCGAGTTCAACCAGTGCTTTTTTCCCTTTTGATCCCAATACGACTTTGATCGGTGAGGGAGCATGGGATGAGAAGAAGAATGGTGTTTGCGGTGTTGCTTGTCGAGTTTTGAATGGAGCATCTATAAACGAGTGTTATATTAAATTTAGTTTGAGATTCCCCAAGGTTTTCACTGAGGAATAGGGATTCGATTGTGGGGAAAATTTGGAGTGATAAAAGCAAGGATGATCCAAGTTACTTTGATATGATTAGGTTAAGGAGTGTTTGGGAAGTATCACCTGGGTTAAAGAACGTTCCAGGTTTAAGATACGAGTACACAGAGGTTGACAGTGCTTGAAGAATTTATGCGAGTAAGAACCTTGCTGAACACAAGGGAAAACATACCCTAATGGCAATTCAACAGATATGAGATTTGATATGTTGGTGATAGATAGTAAAGGAGAATTAGCATGGGGTGTTGCAAACCCGCTGTTTGTGGGTGATCAGCCATACAAGTATCAGCCTTATGGTCTTTCATCGATGTGGACAGAGTCAGTTGTTCATTTGAGCAGTAATGATAGCAGGCTATTAAATATCAGCTACGAGATTAGCTACTCGTATCGTTTGAGTGATGGGCGTATTTTGGACAGAGGATTTGTAATTTCTGCTGAGGGAGTATATGATAGGCATTCTGGTGTTCTATGCATGGTTGGATGTAAACAATTACATGTAAGATACGAGAATCATGGTTCAACAAAAAATGATTCACTGGATTGTGAGATTTTGGTTACTGTTCAATTTTCTCCTTTAAATGCTGCAGAAAAGTATCGTGTTAAGGGGACAATTAAAAGCAAACGGATCAAGTCAGACCCTCTTTATTTTGGACCCATTAGTTTGTCTTCGAAATCATTCTACACCGGACAGGCTAAAGAATCCATTTGGAGAATGGATCTGGAGATTACCATGGTTCTGATTTCCAATACACTCGCATGTCTTTTCGTTGGATTGCAGCTTTTTCATGTGAAGAAACATGCCGAAGTTCTTCCCTTTATCTCTGTCTTGATGCTCATTGTTCTTACTCTGGGGCATATGATTCCTCTGTTGTTGAACTTTGAGGCCTTGTTCGTAACAAACCGTAATCAACAAAAAAATGTTTTTCTTCAAAGTGGTGGATGGCTTGAAGTAAACGAAATAATAGTAAGGGCAGTAACAATGGTAGCTTTCCTTTTGCAGTTTCGCCTTCTCCAACTCACATGGTCTGAACGGCAAGGTGATGAAAGCCAAAAGGGCTTATGGGATGCAGAGAGAAAGGTTTTATACATATCCCTACCTTTATATCTAAGTGGTGGGTTGATTGCATGGTTTGTGCACCTATGGAAAAACACCCACTCGACACCATTTCTACAACCCCATCAGAGACGTCTTCCGTTCAGGAAGCCTTTATACCAGCAAACTTCTTTTTGGAGTGACCTCAAATCTTATGGCAATTTGGTTATCGATTGGTTTTTGCTTCCACAGATAATGTTCAACATGTTCTCCAAATCAAACGAAAAAGCTCTTGCTGCTTCATTTTACATGGGAACCACCCTGGTCCGATTGTTGCCCCATGCATACGATCTTTACAGAGCTCACAGTTTTTCAAGATATCTCAATTCATCATATATATATGCAAACCATAAGATGGATTTCTATTCTACTGCCTGGGATATAATCATACCTTGTGGTGGTCTGCTCTTTGCCATCTTCATTTCCTTGCAGCAGCGATTTGGGGTTCAGTGTTTACTACCTAAACGGTTTAGAACCAATGATGCCATGTATGAAAAAGTGTCTGTAGATAACAGTGAGGAATTGCAAGGGGAATCGGTTCAGAAAAACTTTTATAGCTTGTGATGCAGTAATGGTGGAAACAGTATTTTTTTTCCCAGAATCCAAATATATAGTAAGCTCTTAACAGTGCTCGAGTTTGATAACCACGGCTCTATGTTCTTTGTTCTTCTCATTAGATTCTGTTGCTTCCCTGTTCTGGTATGTTACCTCCAAACTTTCAATAACCGAAATGAATTTCTGAAAGGGGCTTGTCATGGTTTAAAATATGGGTGTAAACGAGTCGAGCTCGAGTTGTGCTGAGCTCGACTCGGCTCGTTAAGAACTCGAGTCGAGTTTGAGCTTGATTCGAGCCCAATCGAGTCAAGTGTTGACCGACCTTTGACCGTATCGGACTCGATTAGCTCGCCATCTGTCACGTCTCATTAAAGCCCTATCAAGAAAAAGCTTTGATACATAAGTTGTGTAAACTCAAGCTTGTTAATTTTAGGGTTTAGGGTGTTAGTTTAGGGTTTAGAGGTTTAGGTTGTTGGATTTAGAATTTAGGATTTAGATTTAGGGTTTAAGACTTATGTTTAGGGTTTATATTTTAGGGTTTTAAGTTTAGGAATTTAGATTTTAAATTATAAAAAAAAATTAGTATATTATATTTTCGAGTAGCTCGTGAGCTTTTCGAGTCGTGTATCAAGTAGCTCAGCTCGGCTCGTTAAAAACTCGAGTCGAGTCCAATCGAGTCAAGCTTTGACCGAGCTTTGATCGAGTCAAGCTCGAGTAGCTCGCGATTTGTCTCGTCTCATTTACAGCCCTAGTTTAAAACATTCGTTTTACACAGGCTTAATAGGAAAAAAATAATCTAAACTATACGCATTTTTGAATTTTGGCTTAAGTAAGTGCTTAATATTTTTACTGTTATTATTTTAGGTGTCTAACCGTTAACGGCGGTTTAAAAAATCATTTAACCAATCAAAACATGACACGTAGCTTTTATTTTTTATTTCCTTTAACTTAATTTTTAAAAAATCCTTAAATTTCTCAAAATTTACAAAATAACCCCCAAATCCCTATATCCCCAAATCCAGTTATTGTCGTCGCCGTTCATCACATTGTCAGTGAAAAATGAAGCATTCTCCTCTCGTCTCAAGACTCGTACGTCGTTCGTCATCTGATCGACCACCGTTGCCCCTCATCGTTTTTTTCTTAGTGGCGACGGGAGGATGAGAAAAATGATCGTGGGGTTCGGCGATGAAAGTGGTGGGCAGGTCGTCAACAATTGGCGGGGACAACGGTTAGAATCGAGATTTGAGACTTAGGGATTTGGAGATTTAGGGATTTGTGGACTATTTTGATTTTTTTAAAATTTTGATTTAAAAAATAAAAGAAAATAAAACAAAGCATGCCATATTTCATGCTTTTATTGGCTAATAAATTTTTTTAAATAGACGTTAACGGCAAGTCACCTAAAATAGTAACGGTAAAAACGTTAGGCATCTACTTGAGCCGAAAAATACTTTAGGCACCTATATGGAAAAATGTATAGTTTGAGCACTTTTTTATTAAGCTTTTTACAAAACAGTACATTAAGAAACGACCACGTCATCAATCTCTAGAGCATGTGGTTAAAGCCTCTCGGTTGAAACCTTCTCATCTTTCCTAGGTTGTGAGTTCAATACTTATTAGGAGCAAACTCTCCTTCTCCCTCTTTCTAGGTAGGAACTATTAAAAAAAAGAAACGATCCCTAAACTCAACGAGAGTACAGTAAAAAAAATAGACGATGCGTATTTTAAGATATATCCAAATTCAAACAGCTTTATTTACAAGATGTGTGTACATTGTACACAAGCTAAAGAAAAATAAATAAATATTATCTTATAATCACATTCATTTGATGCTTTGGCTTAAACTGCCAATATACATGTCTAATCTATCGATTATTTCACCACAATAATAAGTCTGTGTTATCAACTCTAGCCGTTTTATTTCGGGTGAGTCTAAGGTGCGACAGGGTACAGTACGACACCAATTAAAATGTTACAAAACATGACTTAAAATGTTATTCACTAACCTAAAATGTTGTACTTTTTGATAACATAACATTTTAGGTTGGTAGTTAAGTATCGAAACTTGGGCCCGAGTATCGATACTTGTCGTGAGATCACCAACCTAAAATGTTAACAATACGTGTAATATTTTAGATTGATAAATAATATTTTAGGTTCCGTATTTATAACATTTTCAGTTGGTGTCGCGCCATACCGTACCATAACCTGCTGTAATTATAATATTTCATCATAATTGTTTTTAAAGAATTTTAGGGTAAACTTGCAACATCAAACCAATTAAAGTATAAATTATTGACGATGTTTTAATGTAAGTTAAGAGCTATCTTACGGGAGAAGATACGAAAGGTCTAGATGTAATTATCAATGATTGAACACTTTCTTGTAACATGTCTAGCACTTTAGTCATTGATGGTCGATCAAATGGATCACTCTGAATGCACCAAAGGCTCACTATAGTCAACTTCCTTGCTATTTCATCTTCCTCTTCAACTATGACTCTATTAAGATTCAAACACAAATATTGATCAAGATGCTTATAAATCTATGTCGGGAAATATACTTCACTGGTATGAGACGCTTCGACATTGATATTTTTTCTTCCTCCAACCATTTCAAGGATTAACATCCCATAACTATACACATCGGATTTATAAGAAACTCCACCAAAGTTTCGACAATATACTTCCTGAGCAATAGATCCGATTGTTCCTCCTGTACCTTTCATGGAAACAACACTCTCCTTTGTTTTGCATAATTTGGACAAACCAAAATCGGAGATCTTAGGACAAAAATTCTCATCTAAAAGAATATTATGAGGTTTTATGTCAAAGTGCAAGATCCTTGTGTTACAACCTTGATGCAAGTATTCAAGCCTCTAGCGATGCCAAACACAATATTGTGCAAAGTTTTTCACTCCAATTGACGACTTTGATTATCTGATCCTTGACTATAAATAAATTTGTCCAATGATCGTTCTCTTCGATCTCCTAAAATAAAAACCTAATAAAGTCACTATATTAACATGAGAAGTTTTACTGATGCTAGTTACTTCATTCATGAAATCTTCTCCATTTCCCTTGGATTCTCTCAGAATTTTGACTGCTATAAAACGACCATCGGATAACTTTCCTTTGTACACACTACCAAATCCTCCTTGACCTAATTTATCGGAAAATTTATTTGTCATTTTCTTGATTTTTCCGTAAGAATATTGCTGACTAGCGTCGTGGAACTGTCAAAATAATATTCTTTAATCTCAGAATAAATAAATAAAAACGTAGTATAGAGAATAAGGTGTCCATCCACAGGGACTAAGGAGTTGCTAATATATGATTGTTCTGATTCTGACACTTGTAAGATAATTTAGTAAATGAGGGGGTTTTGATAAAAGAAACTGGAGAGTAAGAGTAAAATCACTGCGAGAATAAATGAAGTAAAAATAAATTGATTAAATTAATTAGCCTCGAGCTGTTGCTCCGCTTCAATTCAAAATGGTCATTGAAAAGATTTTTTTACTCCGGATACATGCTGGTTACAGTCTACAAGGCCCAACTCTTGTAACTTGTTTTTCTCTTTGGTAAACCGATAATCTAAAATCAATTTTTAGATTCCAGTTTTCTGGTTAGACTAACCACGACTATCGCCTTTAGAATAAAACAGTTTTTAAAATTTGGAAAAACTCGACTCGGATTATGTTGTCTCAATGAGAATCGAATCCGATCTCATTTCCCCTTAGCGAATCCGTCGTTAAGTGTGTTAATAGGAAGTCAAAACCATGACTATCGTCGTTCCTTCCTCCCAACTGTAAATCTCAACAATAATCAAGTCAACGCTAGCTTTTTGAAGTAAAAGCGAAACAACAATCAAGTCAAAGCTAGCTTTTTGAAGTAAAAACAAAAATATTTTAATAGAAATGCCGATTGCCGATCTAGATTTTCAGAAAATTGAGAATGTAAAACAAAGTTGTTAAGTGCTTTTTAATTCTCACAAGGTGAATCGAAGCTTCGCTTTAAGCCATTGGCTAATAAAAAATTTTAGCTAAGCATGATTATGGTGAAAACCATGCTTAGCATTTTAAAAGAAAGTAAAAAAAAAAACTAAATGAACAAAAATGAAAAGAATAGAGAATTTTATAAAACTTCCAAAGTAAAAACAAAGCTACAATGAGAGATGCCGTTCTAGCTTACCCAAAGGGTATTTATAGTATTCTAAAACCTTAAAATAACTCTAAAAGATAAAAAAAATAAATCCTAAAAATATCTAAATTAAATACAAAAAGATAATCTCAAATTTAAATTTTAAATTCGTCTGATAAGCTATCCAAAACGTGACTGATAAGCTATCAAGAGCTGACGTCATATTCTAGAAGCGCTGACGTGACGTCCAGTAAGATTTTTCATGCCCGGATTCATGCCCACTAGCCCAGCCTTGACTCCAGAAAATAAAACTGCAGAACTTTGCCCTTTTTTGCACAATTTCTGAAATCTAATGTCCTGCACAGAAAATAAGAAAAAACACCCAAATCAACAACATAAACCGACAAACAAAAATAATTAATAACAAAAGAATACCTATTTAAATCACTCATCAATTGCTTCGGAGCAAATGAACTAAAATTTGTGATGAATGCCTCAATCGTAGCATTGTCTTTCATCTTCCCACGGTAAAAACGATTAGATATTTTCTTTTGAACCATAGGACAAAGGCACCTACAAATATAATAGCAACAACAGTTATACCGACGGTCGATCCTGTTATGAATGGAGACTAATACGGTTAATTAATTTTATAAGAAATTATTACTCTTCAATTCCAACCATTTGATAATGCAAATAAAGAAAACCACGTATGGAATTATAATTTTTTTGTTAAATATGAACTATTGAATAGTTTCATACCTATGATTGATTCCGACGCAACTCGGAACTGGAATTATTGGACCCTGTAAGTACAATATACAACAAAAATTAAAAAATTTGTTAGTCTTCGATCAATCATTTAACAACAAAATTGATATTGTTTTTGTGTTAACTTGGACTGTCCTAAAGTTACTAATATTATTTTTATGCATAATCTTCAAACTAAAATTTAACTCTTTTTAGTGATGTTTTTAATCGTCAATAAACATGATATATTTTCTTTTACCCGTATTCCCCTTAACGCGTATTCTTTTCAATTTATGGCTTTCAACCGTGAGTAGAGATGGCAATAGATTTTGAACTATTTCTTTGAATTTCTATGTCCTCATTTAAGTTTTTACACTAAAAAAAATCATGTTTATGTATAAGATATAGGGTTAGGTGCAGAAAATTTAGAGTAGATTATATTTTTATAGTATTTATAATTTAAGTTTTAAATTTTATGACTAAGGTTAAAATTTTAACCCGCTAATATTGAAAAAAAAGAGCCTTAATATTTTATTTAAATTTTAATTCTATTATTTTCATTAAAACAAAAATTATTTGTCTTTTTTGTTTCTATTTATACTTTTATATTAGAAAACTATATTTAAGGTTAATGGTTAGAGTTAACGTTTAGGGAATTATGAGTAGTGTGTATTTTTTAAAATTTAGAGTTTATTGTTTAGAATTTAAAGTTAGAATTTGAAATTTGATTTTTTTAATGATGAGACATAAAAATGATATTGAAAAGAGATAAAATATTTTTGTAATTGTGTTTAAATTTGTTTGACAAACTTTAGTTCATTATTTTTTTATTCTAAAATTATATTTGTTATTAAAATTAAACGTCTTTCTTTGTGTCATTGAAGAATAATATGGTTAAATTAGTTGGGTCACTCAACCATTTAACTGAAAACAGCCATTAAATGTCAACGTTTAATTGAATCACTCAATTATTATTGAAATTACAAACAGATCATTCAATTATTAGTAGAGTTATAAATATATTATTTAATTATTAAAACTTACAACCAAATTATTCTTCTGTTAAAATTGAAATGGATTTCTATTATACTGCCTGGGATATAATCATAATTTTGTGAATAAAAATCTTTTGCCGTCTTCAGATATTGGACCCGCCATTAACAAATACTATAAAACAAATATAAAATGGTTTATTAAATTAAAGTTTTAATTTTGATTTGAAATAATTTTAATTATATGTTAAATCTTTAAGATTTTTAATAATAAACTTAACAGTCCATATAAAATTTAATTTTAATATTTTATCATTTTTAAATTATTTAATAATGTTTATTTAAAAAAATTAATGATGTGATATATTAGATCCAAATTTTTAATATTTTATCATTTTTAAATTATTTAATGATGTGATATATTAGATAGATATTATTATGTCAGTATTAAGTATATTTAGACTACCATATGAACTATTATGTTAGCATCGAAAAAATAAGTGTTTTAAATTTATATTTCTATTTAAAATAGAATTTATTATTTATAATTAAGAAATAAAATGTATAAAAATTAAAGATTAATTTATCGATATATATTGAATTGATTTTTAAATTAAGGGAGTGAGATAATTGGGGGAGCAAAATAATGCAATGTTTTGAATTTATTAAAAATATCCAAATGTTACTATATGATTATGTTTCCCAAAAGTGATGGACTTCTATCATTAGGATAAAATTATTAAGTAGGGCTAAATGATTATAATTGTATTTTTCCTTTAATTTATTTCCAAGGTGGTTTAGATATGTTAAAAAAAGAATATTCACTAGCAACCATGTGATATTTTCTTTTAAAAATGATGCAACCATTTTATGTGAAAAAAAAAAAAAAAATAGAAACAAAGGAATTTTAACATATTGGTATTGGAAATTAGGGAAAATATTTTGATACACAAGTTTGCATCGTTTTTAATTTTATTTTTTAATTTTATATAATTATATATTTTGTTTTTATCATGTATACATTTTATTAATTTAGTCATCATTATTTATTTATTCAATCAATTTAGTCTTAATTTAAAATAATTCAATTGATTAACCCTCAATTTCTATCAATTTGATTCTAATTGAAATATATTTCTATAATTTAATTCAATTTGATCATTAATATTTAAAAAATATAAACGTTGGGTTAATTTAATTAAAAATATATTGTCAAATTGAAACTAAATACAATATTTAAGTTTTAATATAAATCATTGTCGTCATCCAGCAAGAATAATTCATTTTATCTCTGACTAAAAATTCATCAATTGAATTCATATTTGCATCTCAACTTAAAATCATAAATAAAAACAATACCAAAATAATTGCCTCATAATAAAATAAAATCCAAATTCAATACCAAAATAAATTCATTAAAAAATCAGTGGTGTTACAATGATCAAAGATTTTAGGGTATTTGTCAACATGAGCGACGATGATGATTAATTAAAGATTAAAAAAACTTAAAAATAAAAAGATGACTCAAATTCTAACTATGTTTTAAAATATAATTAATTACATGTCGAGTATTTAAGAATTTTAATATTTATTTGAAAGTTATTAAAAAATTAGTGGTGTGCAGCGGTGTATTACATTAGATACGTTTAGCGGTGTGCATCACCCATTATACACTCACCTATTGGTATTTCATCGGTGAGAAATATAAATGCTGTGTTGTATATAACAAGAAAATAACGTCATTGTCCAATGAAATCTAGAAAATAGTCAATATGGTTCAAAAAGTAATGGAGAAAGCATAATTAATTTTATATAATTAAAATAACTTCTTAGGTTCATATTTGCGGTATTTAAAATCATAAATAAGAAATAGACCATAATAATTTAAAAGAATAAAAAATTATTCGAATATTTTTTTGTTATAATTTCAAAAAACCAATTAAATTTTGATTAGTATTTAAACAAATCAAAGAAAATATTTAAAATCATCTTCAACAATCTGGAAAATTAAGTAAAGTAACTTTAGTTATATTGTCTATATATTATTTGAATCAATATTGGAATTTCAAATTTTAAGAAATATAAAGATTAAATATAATAAAATTAGAGTACATTGATTAATTATACAACTTATACATAATGTATAATGTAGTCATTAACCATAGAATTTAGACCTAAATATTGCATCAGTTAAAAAATAGAAGAAAAAAACCCCACCTAAGCGAGATAATATGAGTATTTTTTACTTAACAACCCTAATTAAAATTTTAAATTAAATATGAAATATTTTTTTTTGTATAAATATAACAAGATTAGACTACATTAATCAATTAATCTAGATCAAATTTTACAATTATTTATGGATAAATGTTGGTTTTATTTTCCAAAAGAAAAAAATTAAGTTATCAAATCTTGCTTATCAGTTCAAAAACAGACAAAAAATTAAATAACACATAAAATAACTTTAAATCTTATAGTTAATATCTATCTTTCATATAAAAGAACAGAACACACATAATTAATCACTAAACTCGTATAAGTGAATAGCCTGAAAACTTGCTGAAAAAATAAAATACGTTGAAAATGATGAAGGTTAAAACTGAAAATTATAAATAAAAAAACACTGACAACATTGACCCACTTTATTTACATAGGATGGAAATTGAAATTAATAAAATATTATTTAAAATGGATGAAAAAGCACAAAACTAAAATTTTATTACTAGACACCTTATAATAATTTTAAAACTTATAATTAACGATTTAACTATAAAAACGGAAATTTAAAATTTAAGTTGTATAATTTAAAATTTAAAGTTAATATTTAAAATTTAAGAGATAATATTTAAAGTTTAAAATTTAATTTTTTAAAATTAAAAATTTAAATTTTATAATATAAATATATAAATTTTTATAAAATTAATTTTATACTACTTATATATTAAAAAGCAAAATATAAACAAATGTATTAACGTTTAAAGAAAATAGATTAAAAAGATATGCCAATGCTACACTGTTTATCAATAATGGAAACGATGGTCCTCTTCGATAGACGCGCTCTCTAATTCCATTTGCCAGATCTCTTTCTCCTTTTTAATTTTCTTTTCTTTTCCTTTTTCCCATTTTCGCATATGAAAACAGCCATTGAAATGCGGGCTTAGTGGATTCTTTCCTCTACAATTCGCCTTCTTTTGTTTCTCTTTGTAAACGAAACGATAAGCACAAACTCAAGAGTTCATCGAATTTTCGGCTCTTTGTTTAGGTACGTTATTGATTATTATTATTTTTATTTGTTTATCGATTTTCATTTTGATTGATATCAACATCGTTCTCTTTTGATCGAATAAGCTTTGGGCTTTATATTGAATTGCCAATTTTATCCTTTTTAAGGGAAAATTTTTTTTTTGACAAACTAGAGCTTTACCATTTGTTTTTGTATTTGAGAATTTGAAGAAATTAGAGAACCCCAATCTCGCAGAAACAAAATCAATGGATTAAGTGCTCCCGAGACCTCGTTTAATATTGTTGATTTTGAATTTTGATTAGAAATAATTGTGCATAGATAGGGGAAATTAGAAACTCGGTGTTGTAGTTTCTGAATTTGCTCTTGGAACTCCTCAACCTATTGTATTGTTTTTCGAATCGATAAAGGATCTAGTTTGTGTCGGCCATGTCCCATTGACAGCGAAGGGGGCTGTGTCGGTGGTGGATTCGTGGAAGCTTCGTAATTTAATAATTTGATGGGTTCCAAGGTTTCATTTTTCACCCAATTTTAACCTAACAAAATCATAACTTAGTAAGATGTAGTTTGCTGTTTGTGCTTCATATGAACCATGGGTGTCTTCTCAAAAAGTTTAGTTTTTTTTTAATCTCAACTCCCAAGTGGACTTTGGGGCCAAAATGGGTATTGAATTTGCTGCTAGTCTGAGTTGTTGCAACTAATGTGATAGGGAAACCCTGAATCAGAAAGGTAGGTGTTGAAATCGATCAGCTTACAAAGATCAGAGTCCCAAAGTTACCGTGGGAAATACTTTTGTTATCGGCTCGAGGGTGAGTGCCGGATATACGCCTATAAATTATCTTGAATATGTTTCAACCGCAGATGTCTAACACTAGTATATTTTCCTAAACCACTCTCTCAAGCTAGTTATTACATCCTATAGGCGTTTTGAAATGCATGAATGTAAATTGTGGTCCCTTAAATTTGCTGTGCTGTTTCTTCTTATCCATTTGGTAGAAGGGTAATAACACTTTTGTCCCCTTCTGATTAGAAAATGTGAATCAATCTATGGGTTGGGACCTTATCAGTTTGGTGCTTTTCATAAATTTGGCTCCTCTCATGTCTTCTGCATATATAGCTGCTATCGGATTGCATAACCTTTGTACAATTACACCATATTTTGTCTCTTTTTTCCCCTGTTTTCTAGACTTGTTGCTTTGATCTTTCTTTGTGTTTAGTTGCTTTAGTGTTGATCCTGCTTTGCTTTTCTTGTCTCAGAGATCGTGAGTGTCCTAGCGGTTAAATCCAAGTTTTCTTATAACAGATCCATGGATTTTGAGCAATATCATGCTCAGGAATGGAGGGTCATCCCTGGTGCTTCAAGAACCGAGAATTTGAATGGTAACTTTGACTGCAATATCTGCTTAGACTTCGCACACGAGCCGATTGTAACACTCTGTGGCCACCTCTACTGCTGGCCCTGCATCTATCGGTGGCTTCATGTGCAGAGTGCCTCCCTTGATTCAGATGAGCATCCGCAGTGCCCCATTTGCAAAGCTGATATATCCCACACCACCATGGTGCCTCTTTACGGTCGTGGCCAATCTGAATCCCAGTTTAGAGGCAAGGCACTTTATAGGGGTATGGTGATACCCCTAGACCACCAGCTTGCGCTACACAACCTCTTCTATCACCTACATCCCCGAACGGTCAGCAGCTTCCTTTTCGCAACCCTTATCAAAATCAAAACCAAAACCCCCATGCTTACTATGAAGATGATCCATCTTCACCATTGCTTAACCTCGGAGGCACATTCCATCATCCGCTTGTCTGGATGTTCGGGGAGATGGTATATGCAAGGGTCTTTGGAAACTCAGAAAGCATATATGCATACCCGAACTCACATCCGGTAACGGGAAGTAGTAGCACCCCCAGGTTGAGAAGACATGAGATGCTGGCTGATAGGTCACTAAATAGAATCTCAATCTTCCTCTTTTGTTGTTTCCTTTTGTGCCTGATTGTATTTTGAGCTTCTTATCTTTTGTATAAAATTGTAAAGAATCAAGATGTAAACTCGTGGTATAGCCGCATAGGCAGATGAGATCATACTGTATGATATAATATAAATATCATATTTTATCTGAAAATTGTTCTTTTCCCAACTGGCTGTACCAATTCCCTTTCAAATTTGCAACTTTTATGCTTGTTGTTGGTAATTTAGGTGATTGCAATTGCCTTGCTAATAAGTAATAAGAACTTGTAGGCAATACAACAATTTTATGGAAATTTAGGCCTCTCAATTCCAGCAAGAACACAAAAATCCAACCAATAAATCAATCAATATGAATTCAAATCTGATCAAAACTCCAAACAATTTGAACTCGAAATTATAAGGACCTTAAATTATTCGAATATCAAACCCGTTTAATCAAAAAGTTAAGTTGAATCTTGATGATCCAAATTAATTGAAACTATTTCAAACATCAAACATGAAAGTAATTTGAACCAAAACGATCTGAAAATTTTAAATATCGAATTAATCTAATTCAAATGTGATCAACCCGATTAATATTTACATGTGAAATCATTCAATGTGGCAATGAGGGGAATATGAAGTCACTGTCACACTTCAACTAACCCCCAAAAAAGGGTGGTCACAAGTTGTCTAGATAAGGCTTGGTAAGGGCACATGGAATTCGTGGTGGAGCTGTGGAAATTGGAAAAAGATTGAAAGAGTCAATGCCCCCCTCACTTTCCATCAACTTCATTTTATCACATCAATGGGTGGCTTAAACAGTAAGCAAATCCTCAATATGTATGGACCCCTGGTTAAGGTCACAGCTCAAAGCCCACATTTACATTAGATTTAAGGATTGGCTCACCTAGCAGGGTTGCAGCAATGCTATGGGCTTGAGCCGAGCAACAGTCACTACAAACACGATTGATCTTCGGCAAGCTTAGCATGAGCAAAGCCCAATTGCTACCAGAATAATATGAATCCTTAGAACAAAATATAACCAACTGAATTAAGTTTTATCAATCTACCGATGCTCAAAGATGCAAATTGTGCAGAGATACAAGAAGTTCTACTTAATCAACTCAAAAGCACAAACAGAGAGTTTGAAGACAAATTAAAAAGGTTTTTAAGTACTGTTAATTGGCACACATTCAACTTGGATGACTGAAAAGTAAGCCAAGGTTTTGTCCCAAAGTCTTATTTTTAAACAAAACTAATCCAGCCTTACTCGGACAGTGTCGCTTTCAGCTCACCGTTGTTCCGGAGCTCGAGTATGATATCGCAACCTCCAATGAGCTCACCTTTGTAATAAAGTTGAGGGAAGGTCGGCCATTTTGAGAAGACTTTCAATCCCTGTCTCACTTCATCGTCGGTTAAAATATCAAATGAGCCAAAACTCACACCTTCCTCCTTTAGGGCATTGACAACTTTAGAGCTGAAACCACATCTCGGAGCATCAGGTGTACCCTTCATGAAGAGCATCACTGGTGAAGATGAAATCAAACTTCTCAGACGGTCCTCTAGTGTCTCTTTCTTAACGATGCCTTTCTCGGTTAAAATCTTTTGGAGCTCACCACTTTTCTGCATCTCTAACACAATGTCTGATCCACCGATAAGTTCACCTTTAATATACAATTGGGGGTAACTTGACCAATTTGAATAAACTTTCATCCCTTGGCGAGCTTCATCATCTGTGAGAATGTCAAAACTCCCAAAATTGACTTTCTCTTGTTTAAGTATTTCAACTACCTTGTGGCTGAAGCCACACTTGAGCTCATCAGGCTTTCCCTTGATAAACAGCATAACCGGGCTTGAATTAATCAAGCTTTGCAGACGAGAATTTAGGTTCGCACTTAATCCAGTGGGTTCTGAGGTGCCACAAGTTCCCACTCCAGTCCCAACAATATCAACTCCGTGATCTCTAAAAACTTCTTTAAGTTCACCACTTTCGTGCATGGAAATTACTATGTCACACCCACCGAGAAGTTCTCCTTTGCAATAGACTTGCGGAAATGTTGGCCAGTTAGAGAACTTCTTTAAACCTTCACGAACTTCATTGCTTGATAGAATATCAAATGTTCCAAATTTGACCTTTTCATCCTTCAAAACATCAACAACTTTTCTGCTAAAACCACACTTGGGTTCCTTCATGAATAGCATTACTGGATGAGAGTCAATCAGCTGCTGCAGTCACTTCTTAAGTTTGTCATCGAGACCAGTTTGCACTTGATTTCCTGTCTGTGATGAACCATTTACCTTTGACAAATCTTGGACCGTCTCAAGGATGGTGGGGCCAGCAGCCATCCCAAGACTAGCAGGAGCAGCAGCTTCTCCAGGGTTAATTGACCCAGCAACCTTGGCAACTTTGTTGGCCAGACTGGAAGGATCTGCACCCTCCAATTTATCGACAACCTTGCCATCCTGACAGAAACAATCAAATGGCCAACCATATAAACTCAATTTTTGAGTGTGTTTAAATAGCAAAATGGAATACTAACCAAACCTAGCACTGTGAAATAAAACTTCAAACAAACTATCAAAGGGAAGTATTAAAAGAAGAACAGGCATACAATTGGATAGGCCAGCCTCAATCAGTATGAAAAATAATCTCCTTTATTCAAGATGGAAAAGTGCATTCATGGGCAAGTTTAGTTAAATTCACTTCTCTAGTACCGGTAAGATGAGCTTAGAATGCACATAGCAACACTTGAAGATTCTCTACCATTCAATCATTTTCCTCAAAAAAAAGTGACCTAACTTCCATGTTTCCATTTATGACAAACTACAGTCTATTATGATCATAAATTTCCTTTCCATGGACCCTTGCATGAATGATTCATATCTACCTACAGAAAATCTTCCTCTGTGTCCAGTGAAATACTCTCAGCCTAGATTTGTCAAATGCAATAACAAGCAGCTAATGATTATATTTCACAAGAAAATAAGGAATTGGATTGACTTAACTACAAGCATGCGGACACATACGTTCATGGATTAAATCAACTTCAGTGTGAAAATAATTACATATATTATATATTTTTTCAAATGGTCACTAGCACCAAATGAACAATCCAGCTATAGAAAATCTTCCCACCAAATGCAAGTCTCATAACCTAAAAATCTCTGGTGCACGGAAAAAACAGGTAATCAAAATTGCTGATCTTGTCATGGATAAAATAAGTACCAGTTACCAATATTCCGTTTTCAAATTCTTTTGCTATTTTTCCACATACTGGTTTAAAACACATTCATGAACTACATACTCTCAGCCTAGATTTGTCAAATGCAATAACAATATTTCACAAGATAATAAGGAATTGGATTGACTTAACTACAAGCATGCGGACGCATACGTTCATGGATTAAATCAACTTCAGTGTGAAAATAATCACATATATTATATATTTTTTCAATGGTCACTAGCACCAAATGAACAATCCAGCTATAGAAAATCTTCCCACCAAATGCAAGTCTCGTAGCCTAAAAATCTCTGGTGCACGGAAAAAACAGGTAATCAAAATTGCTGATCTTGTCATGGATAAAATAAGTACAAATTACCAATATTCCGTTTTCAAATTCTTTTGCTATTTTTCCACATACTGGTTTAAAACACATTCATGAACTAAATACTCTCAGCCTAGATTTGTCAAATGCAATAACAATATTTCACAAGAAAATAAGGAATTGGATTGACTTAACTACAAGCATGCGGACGCATACGTTCATGGATTAAATCAACTTCAGTGTGAAAATAATCACATATATTATATATTTTTTCAGTGGTCACTAGCACCAAAT
Organism: Hibiscus mutabilis; assembly: GCA_019671005.1. NCBI lineage: Eukaryota > Viridiplantae > Streptophyta > Magnoliopsida > Malvales > Malvaceae > Hibiscus > Hibiscus mutabilis. The sequence goes on from CM033755.1 coordinate 28,770,935, forward strand.
GAACAATCCAGCTATAGAAAATCTTCCCACCAAATGCAAGTCTCAAGAATTGGGAAAAATCTCTGGTGCAAAGGAATGGAAAAAACAGGTAATCAAAATTGCTGATCTTGTCATGGATAAAATAAGTACCAGTTACCAATATTCCGTTTTCAAATTCTTTTGCTATTTTTCCACATACTGGTTTAAAACACATTCATGAACTAAATACTCTCAGCCTAGATTTGTCAAATGCAATAACAATATTTCACAAGAAAATAAGGAATTGGATTGACTTAACTACAAGCATTTTGATGGGACACATTTTTCATGGATTAAATCAACTTAGTGTGAAAATAATCACATATATTATATATTTTTTTCAGTGGTCACTATTTTCAAATGAACAATCCAGCTATAGAAAATCTTCCCACCAAATGCAAGTCTCATAGCCTAAAAATCTCTGGTGCACGGAAAAAACAGGTAATCAAAATTGCTGATCTTGTCATGGATAAAATAAGTACCAGTTACCAATATTCCGTTTTCAAATTCTTTTGCTATTTTTCCACATACTGGTTTAAAACACATTCATGAACTAAATAGAATTTTGTCCTAGCGCCTCCATATATAAAAAGTTAAATCGGACCGGTGCATACAAGCAGTGCTGATAAATCAATATTTAAATTTACCCTCTATTATCTACATCTGGAACAACCATAAAACAAAGCAACATTATTCAACCATTACAAATCCACACCACACCAAAAACTCTATAAAGGTTACTTATTTATCTGCATGTACTCAGGAATAGCCAACTCTTATTCAAAATTACAAAAGATTTAATCCTACCAATAGAGTACAATGAAAAAGAAAATTACCCATCAAAATATTTACCTTGAAAGAAGACAAAGAAAGGCACAGCAGAAACAGAGTGTTCCTCAGATATCTCAGGATGTTCTTCAGCTTCTACCTGCAAAACAATCATCATCCATCAATCAAAAAAACAAATTTTTTCCATCACAGAAATAAGAAAAACAACGAATTTTTTTTTATTAAAAATCAATCTCAAACACGGAAATTCGAAGTTTAAAAATGGAAGAGAAGAAGAACCCTAAGGAAGTGAGAGTTGGGGAAGTCGGTGGAGAGATGGGAAAAGACTTGGTCCATGTGCTTTGAAGCCTCACACCAAGAAGCCCGGAAGTGAAGGATAAGCGGTGCGCCGCTCTGGCGCAACCCATCGAGCTCAGCCTTTGATTTGACATCTTTTACTGAACCGCCGGCACCACCTCCACCCATTGTTTATGTTCAATGGTTCCGATTGTTCTTCTCTGCTTCAAATTGAGAATAGAGAAGAGATTTGCAGACGGAATAGTTCAACAGCTCCAAGTCGAACTCACTTCTTTCTTTTTAGGTCTTTTCTAGATCCTACATTCCCTACTTTGTCTACGCTATTTTATTTATGGTTAATTTGATCATTTGATTAAGGTCAAATTGTGGTTTTAGTTAGAATTTTGGTAGAAAGATAAATACTTTTTTCCTTTAAAATTTTGATTCTATCGACTTTTTATAATTAAAATTAAATTAATATAATATGTAAAAATTAAATGGTTAAAATCATGCTTTAATTTTTTAATTAAAACATTGAAATTTTAATTAATTATCCTTAATTACTAACTTTCAAAATTAATATGAACAAAACTGATTGACTTTTTAAGAGATTTATTTCGAGTTTTAAGTAGGGATGGGCACGGGTTGAGTTTTTGGCCGATCCGAATCCGATCAAAAAATAATCATGCTAAAACAAAGCTGACCTAACCACGTTCTTTAAAAATTTCGATCCGACCCGACCCAAAATTTATATACCTAAATCTGACCCTGACTCGACCCAATCTAAAAAAACCAATTTTAGGGACATGATTGTAAAAACTATAATTTTAAGGACCTATTATAAAAAATATAATTATAGAGACCAAATTATAAATAAATAATTCAATTTTAAGAACCTAATTATAAAAAATTATAAAGAGATATTATTACAAATATTTCTAAAAATATAGAAAAAATATACTATTAATCCCGGGTTTAGTCAAATTTTTTACCCTAAACTCAAATTCGAATCCAACCCAAACTCACACTTAAAAAAAGTCCGACCCAAACCTAATTTTTTAATTAAAAAATTCGACCTGATCGAGTAAAATGCCCGTCCCTAGTTAAAGGACTTAAGAAGCCTTTGATCAAGTTCAACTTTCAACTTAAGTTGAGGGTTTGAGTAATGAGATTAACAATATAGTAGATAAATTTATATAAAAACAAAAATATTAACAAAATTATAAATGAAAGTTTGTATCTAAATGAGTTAAACCTCAAAATAATTCATTAACTTTGAATAAAATACATGAACCGCTAATATTATTATCAATGTACATTTAAATTACAATCAAAGTTATAATATATATATATATATAAATATGGAAAAAAATTGATACACTGTCCGTGTAAACTTTAGTTTACACGAGTCTTTTAGTTTTAGGGGTTAGGATTTAGTTTAAGGTTTAAGATTTAGGGATTTAAGTTGTAGGGTTTAGAATTTAAGGTTAGTGTTTAGAATTTAGTATATAGGGTTTAGTTTTTTAGGGTTATGGTTAAGAATTTAGGATTTAGGTTTTTGTAATATTAATACACAAACTTGTGTAAAATTAAATTTGCATAGCATGTGTATCAAAGTTTTACCCTATACATATTACCAAATTAAAATTTATGTATCAAATTACAACTCGAAAAAAGTTTACCGATAAATTTATTATTTATCCCTTTCACCACGAAAAAGTTAAACTTCAATTTTCAGTACATCTGCTTACTTGTAATGTGTATAAGAAAGCCAGAATTTGCAATTACAAATTATAATTTAGAAACTACTGTTGAACAAAAAGAATCACTCGGGCAATACAGCAAACTTTCATTCATTAGGTTGTAATTTTCAAAAAATAGTCCTTTAAAGTTCAAAGAGATGGATTTTTTTGGCAAAACTCAAATTTTTGGGGTTTATATTATCCATTTGGATCCTTATTATACCAAGAGTCTCTCCTTCATTCCATGTGATTGATTCCTTCTACAATAGCCTCATAACCTGCAACATATAAATCATTTAAATCAATTTTGAGATTTATTCATTTATGATTTGTTAGATAGTGCTTTGTAATAGTTAATTCTGGTGATAGTTATTCGAATGCGTATCATGTGAGATTGTATTTGCAACTATTCTTGTGTACTGGAAAAAAGGGTTGTCTCCGTGTATACTTCTAAGATTGAATAGTGTAACGATGAGATCGAAATCAAAGAATATGCATTCTTACCGATCGTCAACGACTGCCTTTTGATGCTTCTTCTTCATTTTTGTCTACAATGACCTTTAGGTACTTGAATGCTGATTGAAAACAAAAAATACGAGTAAAAAACAGCATGGTTCGAGGGTAAATTCGAAGTTGGGAGAATGGTGACTTACATGGGATGCCTGCTACTGAAGATAGATGACACTTCAAAAGACGTATTGCTTCCTTAGCTCCATGATATTGCAAGTCAAGCGACATTTCATATTCCGTATCTGTGTTTCTGACGAATGCAATCGGGAAAAGGGTGTGTTACAGAATGAGAAGGGGGGGGGGGGGCTGAAAGGTTTGAAAGAACGAGAAGCTAACCTAGTGTCAAAAATCTTTTGATTGGATTCGAGCCTTTTCAAGATAAAATTGTCCCTGCCATGCCAAATTCATCCATTATTCAATTAGTCGACAAATGAAACTTGACAGCAGAGAGTAGCATTAGGATCACTTCCTTAAGTTCAGTTGGTTTTCCATTTCTATCCACTTTATCCATAAGCAACCAGGAAGAAAGGTCGAGTTTACGTGTCACGGAAGTAAAGCTTATCGACAGAACATGTATACATTTGACTTTACTTTTACCTGTTCCACAAGTCTGTTTGCTAGATCTTGATCCCCTTTAGCAAAAGCTTCAAAAGCCTGAAAAGGAACACATATCAGTTACTTGGAACTCAAAGGACATTGACATTGTATAAATTGCATCAAATATTAAAGAATAGTGTCAACATGCAAAAATGGACAGCGATTTCAAAACCATGAGTCTTACAGCTTTATAGTATTCCTTCATCGTGCCCCTGTATTCCTCCACAGCTCTTCGAAGAGCCTGGAAATTATCTTCCTCATCTTCATCTATAAGTAATCACAGAATAAGATGAATTAAAATTTGCCTATAGCAAAGGAACTCAAGACATAGCCAACATAAGCAGAAAAACAACAACAGCAAATTTGCAGCCGGTCACAAATGTTGTGAGAAGGTAAAAGGAGGTAGATGAGAATAGTCACGCCTTCGATCTTTCTTCTACGAACATTCACACCATATAAATCCATGATAAAATATCTAGGATTTACTTGAGATACCAAAGTATACAGACGCAACAAAAAAAGTGCGGCTGCTACTTATAGTTCCTGAACAGTCTACTGCTAAAGCTTATCTGCCTAGTATGAGCATAATACTCAATTCATAGTTACATGAACTTCCCAGTGAAATGGACAAGATCAAATACCATCTTTTTTATCTTCTTGTGAGCCGACTGTATCGACCTTTGCCATAACAACATAATCAACAAGAGGTCCTTCCACAAGTTCTCTGTTTGGTTCTCGTTGCTGTCCTTCGGTTGTCTTGCTCCTCCATTGGCATTCAAAGACTTTGTTCCTGCTAGTGAAAAGGGTCATCAGGAACTGTAAAATACTTTTTTCCTAATTCTCTCTGTTGATAAAGTCCAAATCAAACCTAGCCAAAAAAAAAACTAATACAAACAAGAAAAAAATTCATAAAAACTTACTTTTCACATGAAGGTTCCTCCGCTCTTGGATGCTTATCATTAGTCTGTAAAAAGTGAAGAAATGTAACAGAAAAAAAGATGATCAAACCTAAAGGTTATAAACAATTGAGTCTGATACAAATAGAAGATATAGAAATATCTCCATACGGCAAGTTTAATACATAGATCCCTAATGATACCTGACAAAAAAAAAGTTGAATGATTAAGAAACAATGTCAACAACGAGTTCATTACCAATGTGTTTTCCTTTACAAAAAATGTTAAGAGTTTGTGACCCGAATTTTGTATTGATCCAGGTCCAAAATGTTTGATTTGCAACCTACTTGGTGAAGAAATAAAATTTGGAGAAAAAATGGGGATTTGTGGTAGATTTCTTGCTATGCAAGTTTTTTTTTGTAATCAAGTATCTATTCATAGTTGATTAACCCACAAATAATGCTTAGTCACAAATCTCTTGTATCATTGTTATTTTCGCCATTAGTGAATTTCTCCTCTTCTTCCCGATTTTTTACTGATTAGGGGTTTTCATATTAAATCTTGATGTCTTTTTCTTTTGTGCGATGACATATTTTTGTCATTATCATCCCGTATACTATTACAAAAAGGATAAGCAATTGTAGTGTTTGACATGTGCTGTCACTTAAAAAGTTTGAACAATGAATAAATTCCATTATTTTGATGAAGAAAACTGGACAAATACTTATAACTTGATATTCATTTCATAGCAGAGATGAAAGCAAGAAAACTCATCATAATCGCTTTTATTTTAATCTTACAAAGAATAACACGTACAGTTATACTGGCCACTGGGTTTACACACTTGATTATTAGACTAATCTTTTTTTTGGACTCACCCAGAAATTTTGCTTCTTTCGTCCAAACCTGCAGCTGACCAGTCAAGTAGCTTCTCCATGCTCTTATAAGTCAAGAGGAGGGAAAGAAGCCATTAGAAAAACCTTCAAAAGAATCTTTTTCAATGAAGTAGACCATGCCAAAAAAAACTTCATTTCCTTAATAGTAAAGTATACGGTACTTTGAACTAAAAAATCAGTGGAAATGCATATTTGATAGTCTGAAACAAGAATTTCAAAAGAAAAGATAGTCTGAAACGAGGATATTATTCATACCTTTTGCATGTCATATCCACAGTTATCTGCATATAAACAAACAAATAAATAAAACTTGATTATTGATCATGCATGATAATGAATGTGTGCAGACGTGCATGCATTTATTGTCTCAAATTCAATTAACAATCATATAGACATCCATTGATCTCATTTCAAGTATAAAACAAGAGCTTTTGAAACCAAATTGAATTTAACGAGGAATTTTCATTTTATGTGATTTATATGAATATTGAAGAACTCTCTTTACTTAACAAAGAACATATTAGGAAATCAGATAAAAGGCAACGAATAACAAAATTACCAAGAATAACAGTAGATGAAATTACTGAAGAATTTTGAAAATTTGAAAATCTTAATCCCCATTCCTCCCCTGGCAGTTGAAATCCCACTCCAAGCATTTTGAAAAGAAAATCTTCCATATCCTTGTCCAAACTGATCCTTTATAGTTCTTAAATCCCCATTTGCTGAGAACTGGAACTTTGATGATTCTCCCAGCTTGCCGTTAGATGTACACTGGCCCTCCTTTTGATTCCAAAATCCCATTCAAAGGTTTGGGAATTTTAATGGGATGATGATTGGAACCATTTTTCACCTCCATTAGATGCAGGGCAGACTTCATATACACATTTACTCGCATGCTAGAAACAGTCCCTCCTGAAACTGGTCTCCATTTTTGCTTTAGAGTTCTTAAATCCCCATTTGTTGGACAAGAATTCTGCGAACTATTACTACTTGATGATTCCAAAGGTTCATCCTTTTTCAGCTTGCCGTTAGATGTATTACTAGCAGCTGAAACCTGTCGCCATATTTGCTTAGGGGCTACAAAATCCCCATTCACTCTATAATAATTCTGGGAATTATTAGCAAGGGATGATTCCAAAGTTTCCCCATTTTTCACCTCTCCATCAGATGCACTAGTAGCAATGAAAGAGGGGCCCCCCTGCATTTTAAACAATATTTCACCAGCAACATCCACATTCTGGTTCGCCTCACAGTAAGAAGAAGCAGTCTCTTTAAGAGAAACAGTCCCTGAAACTGGTCTCCATTTTTGCTTTATAGTTCTTAAATCCCCATTTGCTGGACAAGAATTCAGCGAACTATTACTACTTGATGATTCAAAAGGTTCATCCTTTTTCAGCTCGCTGTTAGATGTATTACTAGCAGCTGAAACCTGTCTCCTCATTTGCTTAGGGGCTACAAAATCCCCATTCACTCTATAATAATTCTGGGAATTATTAGCAAGGGATGATTCCAAAGTTTCCCCGCTTTTCACCTTGCCATTAGATGCACCTGTAGGCGTAGCAATGAAAGAGGGGTCCCCCTGCATTTTAAACATAATTTCACCAGCAAAATCCACATTCTGGTTCGCCTCAGAGGAAGCACAAGCAATATCTTTAAGAGAAACAGTCCCTCTTGAAACTGGTCTCCATTTTTGCTTTAGAGTTCCTAAATCCCCATTTGCTGGACAAGAATTCTGCAAACTATTACTACTTGATGATTCAAAAGGTTCATCCTTTTTCAGCTCGACATTAGATGTATTACTAGCAGCTGAAACCTGTCTCCATATTTGCTTAGGGGCTACAATATCCCCATTCACTCTATAATAATTCTGGGAATTATTAGCACCGGATGATTCCAAAGCTTCCCCATTTTTTGCCTCACCATTAGATGCATTAGTAGCAATGAAAGAGGGGTCCCCCTGCATTTTAAACAGAATTTCACCAGCAACATCCACATTCTGGTTCGCCTCACAGGAAGCACAAGCAGTATCTTTAACAGGAACAGTCCCTCCTGAAACTGGTCTCCATTTTTGCTTTAGTGATTTGAAATCCCCATTTGCTGAACAAGAACTCTGCAAACTATTACTACTTGATGATTCCAAAAGTTCATCCTTTTTCAGCTCGCCATTAGATGTATTACTAGCAGCTGAAACCTGTCGCCATATTTGCTTAGGGGCAACAAAATCCCCATTCACTCTATAATAATTCTGGGAATTATTACAACTGGGATGACTCCAAACTTTCCCCATTTTTCACCTCACTTATTAGATGCAGTGGTAGCAATGAAAGAGAGGTCACCCTGCATTTTAAACAGAATTTCACCAGCAACATCTACATTCCAGTTCGCCTCACAATAAGCACAAGCAATATGTTTAAGAGAAAATACAGATCCAAACGCATCAAGCAAAAAGTTCAATGCATGCTCCTCATCATATTGCAATCCATTTGAACCGGACACCTCCACTTCAATTATCAAACTTAAAAAAAAAAAAATACAAAGGGGGAAAATAAGAAATGATACAATGTATAACTTAGGCTAAAAAGCTGAAGGACAATAAAGAAAAATTGCTACTGAAAATATAATGTTATATCAATCCATGATCAACATTAAAACATTTTTCAAAAGATGATTAAAATGCACCAGATAAATCTATTCATCAGCAAAAAAGAACAAAATCAATCTGATCAAAGAACCATTTAATAAGGGGAAAGAAGCAAAGTTAAATGCATTAATCAGCCATATAATGCCAATGTTTAACTTATTATAAGCCATCAGAATTCTTGGCTCATGCAATTTTTTTAGCACAATCACCAAAAATACATGCTCTGTGGGATATAAAAGAGAGAACTTTATTTTCTTTCACAATAACAATTCAATGGCTAAATTTTCAAAGTTAACAAAGTTGAAAACAAGATAATGATTAAGATTAAACAACCCAATCTCAATAATCATGACTATAATCGAAAAACAGATACAAAATACCCAGATTGGCAGCAAAGAATCAACTTCAGAAAGAAAGAAAAAAATCAAAAGAGAAGGATTTTTAAATTCACAAATAAAAGAGTTTTTTTTTTTTTTGAAAATCAATAAAAGAGAGTTTTAAATAACTTACCAAAGGGTGTTCAGTGAGGGCCCTGGAGGAGGGTGGAGTTGAGATTTGTGAGAAGTTTGGTGAAATATTTATAGAGAGAGAACACAAACTAAAATATTAAAAAAATTTAAAAGAAAACCAAAAAATAAAAATATATATAAAAGGTAAAAAAAGACAAAAACAAGACAAAACAAAAATTTTGGCGATCTGACAGACTCAGATTTGTGTCGGATGTTGTTGAAATTGCTTAGAAAATGCTCCCTCATTTCAGCAGCTGGCAGGGGTGAACCTATCATGAGCTACTGGACATTAAAAAGTAAAAAAAAAATGATAAAATTAAATTTTAATAAAATTATATTTTAATTTCAAAATAATACCGTAATATTTTATTATTGACATTTTAAGATAATATTTTTAAAAATAAATTTAATTTTTAAAAAAAAATAAAAGGATTCTATATTTTAAATTAAAATATTTTTTCTTAAAATTATGTGGAAAATTAACATATGACAAAATAAATAGGACGAATAGAGTATATTTTATTATTGGCATTTTAAGATAATGTACATAATTAAATAAAATATTTAATATGATATTTATATTTTATTAAAAAATTTAATATGATACATAAATTATCATTTTATATATTATATTATTCGAGTTTAGTAAGTGTTCTACTTGAACTCTTGTTTTTTTTTATCTTTTTATGATATCCGAATTAAGTATCAAATCAATCAATAAAAGCTTACATGTATACTAATAATTAATACAATTATCATATTTTTGACATTTTACTAAAATACATGTGTCAGAATTGCAGAAATATATATTTTAAATTTTTATATACAATATTAAACTATTTAACAAACGAATTTAACAAATGATACTAAAAAATGGATAATATTTATTTTGAAATTTTCAATTATTTTTTATAATAACACAAAAATATTTATAATTTAATACCTGTAACATTAAATTTTTTATCTAAATATAAGTATTATATTAAATATTTTATAAGTACATGTGCCAAAATTAAATATTTTTTCCTTCCCCTTAGATTCTTATTCAAAATGTGGGATTAGAATCATATTTTATATTATAGTGGATAATCTGGTTTAGTCCTCCGTTATATTCAAAATTAAAAAAAATTATCTATCTACTTTTATTTGGTGTAGTTTAATCCTTATTTTAGGAGGTTAATAATTTGTTCAAAATTATCATCCAAAAATATTTTTATTTTTTATTTTTTTTTTTTTTTTGAAAGAAAGATTTAGTGATAAAATTAAATAAAATAAGAATTCATTCTCAAAAATTGACTTTTTAAAAGTAGTTTTTAAATTTTGACTATAAAAAAATAAATATTTTAATTAAAAATTTTATAAAATATTTATTTAAAAAATTGATTAGAATTTTTAAAATATATTTTTTATTTATTTTATCAAAATATATTTTAAATAATAACGATGAGACTTTAAAAAAATTCAAAAAAATCAATTTTTCAAATTTCATGAGAGTACTAGTCAATATAAAAATAATAATAATATGGGTCTAATTTTGTTCTCAGTCCCTTTATTATATTAAAATTCAAAATTTTATATCTCTACTTAATTTGGTGTAATTTAATCTCCATTTTAGAAGGTTAATAATTCGTTCAAATTTATCATTTAAAAAAACATAGATGAAAATCAAGCTGTATAATTTTTCAAATAAAAGGGTAAAAAGGCCAAACTGTCTTGAACTTTTATTTGGAGTTTATTTTTAGGACATTTTCACAAAATTTATATTTAACTAATACCACATTATCACAAAAAAATATTATTTCCAGTGAACATTTAAAACTCTTAAAATCCTTATTAAACCTTCCAAAAAATTAATTGAACCCTAATTTTTTTTACCCCAAACTAATCTGTCAAAATCGTAAAAATCGAAAACAAAGATACAATTATTATTAAACATATTGTATAATTCGTGTTCATTGAATGTTCTGTTTTCATTGTGTTATGAAATTTGAGAAGTTCATTGCTTGTAAACGATGTACTACGAGAATGATGTTCCTGCAAGGATCTTAGAACCACAGGCAGCAACAGCATGGTTCCCTTCTTTGTACACAAGGTTCCCTCTTACAAAAGTGGCCAACACATTCCCAGACAGTCTTCTGCCTATGTAGGCAGAGATGCTCTGCATTCGAAAAGGGGAGAAACATATTCCGACTTAAGAATCGAACCAAACACGAACAGAGGATATATATGCAAGGGATGATAGAGAATACGTGATGCATACCGGATTTTTAACAAACATAGGATGATCTTCATTGAGGTCAAACTCAACTTCAGGTTCCCAGACAACAATGTCTGCATGGTTTCCGATTGTAATGGATCCCTGAACAATGTAGTTACCATTTCCAAATCATTTACTCATAGTGAACCGGTTAAGATAAAAATTGAAGGAACTGCATATTTAAAAATATGGTTTAAGATAATTGACCTTCGAATGTTGTCCGGCAAGCTTCGCGGGCCTTTCGCTCCACCATGAAACTAACTGTTCCAATGTTATTCCGAATTTCTGTCCATATGACCATGTCACAGGAAGAACAAACTGCAGATGTTTCAATAGAAAGACTATTAATTAGTGCCCACCAACTACAGTACCAAGTAAGAGCAAATAATGATCAAAGAGAGAGAACGAGGAAATGATGGAACTGCACAACAATATGAACCAGACAAATGGGTTTCATCAGATTTCAACCTTGAGGCAAGAGAGATGATACTATAATGTTATGGTAATTTACAAGTCAAATTTGTTTGAAAATTAGTGTAATACTCAGAAAGTAATGTCACTATTTGATGGTATAAGAATTTTATATATGAAAAAGAAAACAAATACTTGAGATCGTTTTTCTTTAAATGGAAAATTACCAACCTGTATAGATGATATACCGCCCCAAGCCTTCAAAAAGTTACCATCATTCAGGAGTTTAAGTTCTGCAACTGTTGGGGAATGATCTGAACTCAGCATATCAATATGTCCTTCCTGGAACAGAAGCAAATAAAGGAAAAACAATGGTATTAACAAAATGAATGTATGACAACTAGTTACACCAAAAAAATTACTGGCAAAGTGGCAATACCATTAGAGCATTCCATAGTTTTTCTTTATTGGCTGCATCACGGATAGGTGGGGCACACTTGAAACGAGTATCTCCGTCCGGAATTTCTTCTGCTGAAAAAGCTAAATAATGAGGGCAAGTCTCAACAGTTATGCTGTCACCTCTCCCTTTTGCTTCCTGATCCATTCACATTGAAAGTGCAATATCAGAAATGTCCATAAGCACTAATTTATTGGCAGTCAGATGAACAGGGCTATGATCAAGCAAGGGAGTTCTACTAAAGATATTTTATCGTATGAATACCTTTATAAGATCTAAGGAAGAACCGGCATCAGACAAATGAACAACATGAAGATGAGCACCTTCTGCCGGACCTCCAATGCCTGTGTCCTTTGTAACAGTCAAAAGTTCTCTAATAGCTGCCTCCTCCCTGGGTGAGAAATCAAGATTAAACTAAACTGTGTAAAGAAACAGAATTCAACGCTTTATAAATTTGTGCAAAACATGGATAGAACCATTGAGCTCTAAGTAAAAGTATTTAAACATATCCCTTACTAGCAAATAAAATAAAAGAAAATTCAAACTTACATGGAAGGTGGCCTTGTCTTAAGATAAGTTGAATATGATCGAGGATCACCACCATCATCTTCAGTTTCTAAGTGGCTTTTGACAGCTGGTTGAATCTCAGAATGTACAAGTAAAGGTCTCCTGTATTTGGCCAATACAGACAGCCCAGCCTAAAGTAGCAAATTGATATGAATTTCAGTAGATAAACTAAACATTACCAATGTTTTAAAAATTGATTAAAATAACTTCAACAAAATACTACTATTTATGCATTACTACAATACTAAAGAACATGGAAAAAGAAAAGGGACAGAAATGCAAATGTGCTCTGGTTCAAAAGGAAAGAAAACCAGGTTTACTATCAGTTGAGTGCAATTCAGGAATCAGAAACGAACCTTAATATGAGTAGCATCTGTCATAGGAAAGTCATTGATCCCTGAAGGGCACATAAAAGACTGCAAAGCAAGAACATAAAAGTTGTAGAACAAAATTTCAATGTCAAAAATGATTAACCACGCTATTACATAATATCGCCCATTATCTTTGCTAGGGGAAAAGGGTTGGAGAAAGAAGGGAGTTAAGTTCTAATGATGTCAACAAGTTCTCAACCTACCTGATGCATATTATGTCTAGGATCCAGAGCAACATCCACCAATTGGGAATCACTTAAGTTCATACATGACATCAAAATTAATCATACAATACTATTGGAGGCATAACTCTCTAAGAAAATACAAATACCCAGCCTTCAATATTATTGGTGGCATAACTACACAAATGATGTATAGCTAAATCATCTCATTAGATGCTTACCTTCAAACCAAGGGCACCAGCATCTAAGAGAGCTTCCAGAGCTGTTGCATTGAATGCATTTTCAGGGACTAGACCTCCCCAAAAGCCTGGTAATGGTATTTTTTATTCTCAAATCTATGAAATAGTGATTTATTAAGGTACAGTTCATTGAACATACCAACATCAACATAAATACTCTTCTCCGCTGCCTCAATCTGTCAAAAAAATGTTGTTCAAATAGATGATATATATAGCATATCAATTACGTTGTCACATAAATGTACTAGGCATACCATACCTTCAGTTTCAATGTTTCTGCTGAAACAGTGGAAGGAAAGTTATTTAAAGGCATGTCAATCAATGCTGTAATGCCACCTGCACATAAAGAGTAATAGAAAGTTAAGGTGCATACAGTGTGGTAGACCAAAAAAATATGAAAGTAACATTCCAAATTCCCGTTAGCACTACTCCAAAGGAATAATACATGAATATATTTGTTGATCAAGGAGGAAAAATAAGGAAGAAAAGCATATTTAACTGAACAACCAAAGCCAATCATAAACATTTTAAGTTATCGGTAGAAAAAAAAAAACACTACAGAAAACTGTAAAATCTGCTAGAAGAAGATAGGGGTGGGCAAAACTAATAGACTCGAAAAAACCCGATTATTCAAATTCCGAACTCATTTTGACTCAAAATGAATAATTTCATAAACTGAATAAAAAATTTCAAATAAAGTTTGAGTTATGAAATAGGAAAAAATTAGGAAGAAAAACATATTTATATATGTGAAACAAAAGCCAAATGCCAATCATATAGAAATATATACGCCATTTTTAGAAATATATATAAGAAATATATATAATGTACAGTTAAATTTTTACAAAAAAAAAAATAAACTCACTACAAAAAAATTCAAATAAAGTAAAGTCCGCTCAAAGAAGGTGCATTGATAAGTGATAATTTGCATTTATTACCAAAGGAGACATAAGTGCAAGTTCATTATACTTTATATATATAAAGCAAGACACCTGCAGCAGCTGCTTTAGTCCCTGAAGGAAATCCCTCCCATTCAGCCCTCCCTGGATCATCTAGATGCGCATGCCTACCATGGACAAAATGTAAGCACTGTAATTTTTCCTTTTGATCGCATCTACTGATGCTTAAGCAGTTATCTATCTCAAGTATTGCTTAGAATTTACACTATGTTTGATAGAAAGAAAGGAAATTGGAGGGAACAGAAAAGTTGAAGAAAGAAGAAAGGAAGAAGAGGAAAGAACGTTATTTTTCCTTCATTGTGTTTGGTCTTAAAGATGAAACTAAAGTGAAAGAAAGGGATTAAGGGGTAATGTTGAAAAAAATTAAATTTTAAGTTGAATAATTGGTTTCCATTCATGGAAGGACTGAAATCAGAGCAAAAGTAAAGATGCAAATCCGCCCATTTTCCCTCGGTCTTAATTTTTTCTCTCCCAGCACTCAAAGGAAATGGTGGAAAAGTTTTATTTTAGTTCCATTCCCTTTCCTTCCTCTTTCATTCTCTACCAAACATAGTGCTATGGTATCTATTTACAGTTGAAGAAATGAACAAATTGTGAATGCATTATTAAGTAGCATGAATGTCAAGAAAACAAGATCTAATATCTTACACATCGATCAAGCCAGGCATGACAACCGCATTGCCATAATCAAGTACTTGTTTAGATTTGCCATTCCAATCCTTGTCCTTAACTATTGATACAATATCCCCTCCCTTTACCTCCACTGTCCATTTAAGCATCCGGAAAATAAATAAAACAAAATGACTATTAAGTACTAAGTACAGCAAAATGATCTTGTGATAACATTGAAATATATCAACAACATAATAAACTAGATTCAAATGTTTCCTCCCACAAATCCTCATATGCAAAACCAGTCATTTTACATACCTGCACCAGAAATAATCCCTTGTGGTGTCACAATGCGTTTGCTTGCAATCCAATAGTGACTGTGAGGAAGAAGACTGCAATCGCTTTGAGATGGCTGCCAAACATAAAATCATAATTTTAGTTTATGCAATTGATCAATTTACAATATCAAAAACCATAATCTACAACTACAGACTGCCTTAAAGAGAACCAGGACAAAAGTCAACTTAAGTAATTCCTTAAAGCAAACCGAAGCTAAGGAAAAATCACATAATCATTTCATGATTATTAAGATTGAAATTCATCAGAGTTTTCCTTTAGTTTTGAGATTCTTAAATCACAGTCCTAGAAAAATCAGAAACTAAAGACAATCAAAAGAACTGGAAAATTTGCATTTCATCCGTTCAATTTCCCCTCAATTTCAATATATTTTTAAAAAATACAAAGAATTAAGAATTAGAGTAAAAGTAGAAGATACCTTTGAAGAATCCTGAATGTAGAAAAGGAGAAGAAAAGAAGCCAGCAGCGCTAACAGAGGAAAGAGATTCCATTGTAGCAAATCCATCACTCTTCCTGCTTCCCCGCTTCCACTTCATCTTGTTTTTATTAGAGAGAGGTCACGTCTCGGTACACGTGTAGTTGCATCTGTTCGTGATTAAAAGTGGTTTAAATGTTTCAAAGGCCTCTGTGTTTTTAAATTTTAAACTTTAATCCCTATACTTTATGTTTAGGTAATTGAGTCTATAGAGTATTATTTTTATTCGAAAATCTGTCTCTCCTCACTCATGTTTAGTTTTATTGTTATGCATGACTTGGTAGTTGGTAGCTATAAATAAAATAATTTGTTTAGCCTTCAACGTTTATAACTTTTTTATTAATTTGATTTGTGATCTTTAAAAATAAAAATATTATTGAGCAAGCGTTGATGATCGATTGGTCAGAGCTATTCACCTGCTCTCTTCCCTTTTCTTTAGATCTCGGGTTGAAGACCCAATAAGAGCATTTCTTCCCCTAAAGTCTCCCTATCCTCTTCTACAATAAAATATTTTTAATTGTACAATAAATATTTTTAAGTATAAACTACACCACATACCACTTAATTATGGATCTTGACTCGAAAATGTCACCGAACTTTAAAAAGTTTCAAAACTAACACCGAATTTTGGTTTGTGACTCAAAAATACCACTCCGCCGTTAATTATTAACAGCTCCGTTAAGTCAAAACGACGTCGTTTTACTTGGGGAAATATTAAAACCATATATTTGGAGGGGTATAAACCCAGAACCTTCAAATATAAGGGCTAAGCTTTAACCACTAAACCAACATAATATTTTATAATATTTTATCAGAAATATTATATATCTCAAACTATTTGAGATTAATTCAAATTATTTTATGAAATAAAAAATAATATAAATAATATTAATATATATATAGTTTTATATTATTAATAATATAAATATATTATTTTAAAAATCCAAAATATTCATAAAAATAATATATTTATATTATTAATAATATATAAAAAACTCTAAACTCTAAACTATTAACCCATGAACCCCAACCCTCAAACTTAAACCCTAAACTTTAGAGTTTAGGATTTAGTAGTTAAGGGTTTTTTACATATTAATGTTATGAATATTTTGGGAGTTTTAGAATAATATATTTATATTATAAATAATATATAAAGATATAAAAATAATATATTTTTATTTAAATTATATAAACTTATCTATTTGGTTCAACTAAATTATTGTATGTAAAAAAATACTATAAATAATATATTTTATATTATTTACATATATATCAATAAAAATATATTATTTTTATGGTTTTATATATTATTTTGAATATATAAATACAAATATATTTATATTTTAAATATAAATATATTGTTTTTTAAAAAAATTATAAAATAATATATTTATTAAAATAATATATTTATATGATAAATAATATATAAAATGCCATAAACCCTAAACCCCATACCATAAAGTTTTATGGTTTGAGGTTTGAGGTTTGAGCTTTGTAGTTTAATGTTTAGGATTTATGGTTCATAATTTTTATATATTACTTATAATATAAATATATTATTTTTATGAACATTTTAAATTTTTCTAAAAATAATATATTTACATTATAAATATTGTATAAAATAAAAACAAGACACTTTTATTTTTATATTTGAAATATATACAAATAATATATTTATATTATTTATATATTAATATTATTTATAGTGTTATATTATTTCATAAAATAATTTAAATTAATCTCAAGTAGTTTGAGATATATAATATTTGTGGTAAAACATAACATAATTTTAAGTTGTTTTGGTAGTTAAGGTTTAGCCTTTCTATATGAAGGTCTTGGGTTCAAATCCCTTCAAGCACATATTTTCGAGTACAAATTAAAGTTTAATGTTAATTTTGAATTTTTTTTAAAGTTTGATGGTATTTTCGAGTTAACGGTCATAGTTAAGTAGTACGTGGTGTAGTTTACCCTATTTTTAATCATTCACATTTATAACCTTTTAAAGGTCAAATACATAAAATTATAAATATAGAGGAAAAAAATAATTATTTTACTCTCACTTCTCTAAATTTTTCTCTGAGACAACTTTTTTAATTTTCTAATTTTTTTATTTGAGTTGTTTTCGGCGACGATTTCGCCGTCGACTGATTTTGTAAATAAATAAATCTCATTATTTTGATGAGCGTTTGTTTTCTTTTCTCATTTTGTTTTTAGTTTTTTGTGCTTTACTTCGATGAAAATATTTTATATATGTTTTTCTGTTAATCTCTTGTCTGCTTTCATGGTAGTTTATATGTCTGTAATTTTTACAGTTTTTATCTCTGCATCTTTCGTAGTTTTTGCAATTTCGCAGTCTTACTCTGTCCCAGTGACACGTATATCTGTCTTCGTGACAGTTATTTCTTTTAAGATGGTCGACGGTCTTACTAATGTTTGATGCATTTTCATGGTTGTTTTGTCGATGTGTCTAGTGCTTGTAGCGAAAAGTATTGAAGATTTTCTGGAACATTCTGGTCGAAGTTTTAAAGTTGCTTGATTTTTGTTTGAAGATTTTATACAATCTTTTATGGAGTGAATGACTTTGTTTTAATTTTTCATACCTTTTTTTTATGTATTTTATATACTATGTACTTCTACTGCTTTGGGTATAACTAATTTGTAATATTTTCTCTTGAATTAAAATTCAACGATTGTTCTTTGTTTCAAAAATATTATTTTACTTTTTTTTTATAAATGTGAATATTCTATGTATAATTAATGCATATACTACTCATAACTCTCTGGTCCACACTCATAAACTGATTAGAAAATATTAAACAGTTAAGTATACTCGATTTCATGTCCATATATATTATAGTAACTACTATCTCAAATTTAACTATATTTGATTAACAAAATACCGTTATATTTTTAATAAAAAATAATATGAGACTAGATTTTATATTTGAAGTAGTACATGGACCTTTGACAACTTTAAACCTAAAGTTTTTATTTCATCTCCATCTACGTCTATAGTAAAATATTTAACAGACTTAATATCACGAGCTAATTATTAGAGGTGTTTAAATTTGGGTACATGGGTGTTCGAGTAGTCATATAATCGGCTCATATCTCGGTTCGGGTGTTGCGGATACTCGTTAGTCGAGTATTCAAAAATTTTGGTCCCCGAATAAAAAAATATTTTTAATATAAAAATATTTTATTAGTTTAATATAAAAATATGTATTTATTAAATATAAAGTATAAAAAATTTAAGATTTTTATTAATAATATATTTGAATATAAAAATATTATTTTCAAATATACCCGGGTACCCGAAAATTTGGAATATTGTGACCCGGGCCCGACCCGAATAAAAAAATATAGGTAAATACCCGATTATTTATGTTTAGGTAGTCGGGTCGATTCAATTCGTGTATTTTTGAACTGCCCTACTAATTACTATCAATTCTGTTTTAATTTTCCAAAAATGATATCAAATAAATTACTCTTCTTCTTTTTTAATATGAATCAATTTACACGATTCAAAATTGACATGGACTTAAAGAATATTTAAACTAAAATATTTAAGCCAACTAATTATACTTTTAAATTTTAAACTAAAACATTCACTTTTCAAATGTATAAAGATTAATATGTTATTTTTATAGCAACGAGGTTAAAGTAAACTTTTAAATATAGTACAAGAATTAAAATATTCATTCTTTATAACAAAAGGACTAAAATAAACTTTTAAATATAGTTTAAGGACTTCTTATAGATTTTAACCTATTTTTGTATTGTAACAGTTGATTATGACCGTAATCAAATAAACTATCAATTACTACTAAAAATAATCTAAACAAACCAACTGTCGCTAATTGCCACCTTTTTCTATAACAAAAATCAGTTATAATTTGTATTATCGGAGACGCCGTGTTTGGAAAGAGAGAAAAAGAAGAAGCAAGCAAGGTAACACGAAAGAGAAAATGATACCTCAACAATGGGCTTCGCAATGTGGAAATCACTGCACTAAAAAATACACCAGTCTTACCGAAATTCCTTGTAAAATTCCTCTCTCTTTTCTTTCCATTGTTTCCTTTCAATTTCGTTTACCTACACGGCTATACGAATTTCTCAATATCCGTTAAAATAGATCTATTTATTTGATCATTACTTTATTTTAATTATCTTAGCTTTTGAATCGATTGCATTTTAGTTCTGGTATCTGTTGGTTTTACTAAATTAATGTATGTATGTTCCTTAATTTGGTTGTTAATTAATAATGATGTGATGATAGTATGATGGTGTGTATATATATACTACCATGAATTGGCTATTAATTTCAATGAGATGTCAGAATTACTTTGCTTAATTAACCTATGCTTGTTATATTACGATTATATGTCTGGCAATGCATTGTAAAGATTGATTGTGGTTGTAGTTGTTTTGATTGTAATTGTAATTCACCTATTATTGAATTATGAAATTATGATCATAAAGCTGCAACATATTAGATTTTTTGGTTAACTATGGTGAGTTTCTTGTAGGGAGAGTGTTCTGCAAAAAAGGGTGCGACAACGATGCAGATACTTGGGACGAATGTGAGCAGTTTTGTTTCTATAGTGCTTGTAATTTCTAAGTGTTTCCTAGGAAAATTTTTACGTTTTTTTTTTTACAAGGAAAATAATTGCCAAACATCAGTGCAATGTTACTTGGTATCTGATTAGAGTGTCAGACACGGGTGTGTATCCGGCATGGCTTTCGTTGGGATTTTCTAAAATTTTTGCTGTATCTGGAAGATCCTTGGAGATCATATCCTGCCATACATGTGTCAAACACAAGTATCAGACACGGTTACTTCAAGAAAAATAGAGTCTGAGCAACATAGCATTAATGTTTTGTAGTTCCATGTTCGACTTTCCAATGCTTAATTCATATCTGCTAAGAATTAGTCTCATTAAGTCTAGTCTCTGATTATAGTTTGAGCATCATTTCTTATTGGAAAGATGAGGCAATTTAAAGACAAAGCAGATCCTTGAAGCTACAGTGACTGTAGATAGCATTGTTATTATAGCCTTATAGGCAATTTCTAGCTGGATTATTCAGTTTAGAAAGATTTCATCAATTGGAAGAACTCTTTAACCAACCTTTATAGACATAGAGCTGTACATTACTAAGATACAGTAGCAAAGTTCTAAACATCATGGACTTTTCAGGTTTATCAGAGTGCACTGATTTATGCTATAAGGCTCCTGTATTAAAGGACCAGCAATGGAGTTCTTACATCGATCGTTCTCCTGGAGCTGTCAAACAATCTGAGGTATTTAATCTTTTAGTCATTGAAACCTGAATTTTGTCTTGCTTCTAGCTTTCCATGCTTAATATGGTTGAACTACTGTTTGGTGAGCCATTAGATTGTGATTAGCTGGTTTATGTCTCCTCTTCATGAGCTGACTTGTTGGATAGATTGAGAGCTAATATTTATGAACTTCTGAAAGTCTGATGCTATGCAAACTTAGTCGATGCCAAACTGGTACTAGGAAAACTATATTGCAGTTTTTAGTTAAGCGTTTATCCTCTTCTGTTACTTGGAGCTTATTGGGTTGCAATTGATTGAGGCACACGAAATTTGGTCGTAATGCAAATATTCTTTCTTTGATGCATTTTTGTCACTTAGGAGTTGATAACTATTGATGCTACTTGATTATGTTCGGAAAAGAGATGAAGCTAGAAATCTTTTTGGAGGGGCCAACATACAATATTACCATTATATTAATTAAAGGTTTTATAATCTCTAAAGGGACTAAAGCATAATTTTTCAAGTTTGGGGGGCCAAGGGCCAATGCCTGCCCCCTCTCTGACGCTGTCCCTGGTTTTGAATGTTTTTGGAAGTGCAATGAATTCAAACAGAATGTGGGACATATACTTGAATTCAGTGTGCAAAATAGGAAATTCATTGCACAAGGATGTATCAATTGCATAACCAATAGGAATTTGTATCACAAGGCAAATGTATAATGAGAAAAAAACATTCTTGGACAACTTTGACTATTAATTTCCTTTTTCTTCCTCTATGCAGGAATGCTATAGTGCTTGTCTATCTGGCTGTGGTTATAAGGTTGGTTTATTCTATCGAATTTTGAAAGATTAGTCATTCTATTTCTTTGTCGTCTTGAGATTTGCAATGATGCTTTTATACATATACTGCAGCTCGAGCTGTGTAAAGATGACGATGATGAAGAAACAGCAACCAATCCTCCAAAGGAGAAGCCACTAAATCCGCCTGCCAGTAAGCCCGGTGAACCTACTAAAAAATAACCAAGCTCAATGGCATAACAAGAGGTGTGAAAACATAAATTATGAATATAAGTTATACCTCAATAAATTATTAGCTGAATAGTCTGCAAGGAGACTCATCATGTTGCAGACATGCAATAATTGGTTGACATTGTCTTGGGGCTGTCTTGGTGAAGAAGCATAGTTTCTTTTTTCCTCCCTTGTCGCCTTAGTTAACCTTCAAACCAACATATCTAGATTTCCGGTTCTCTACCGAGAAGTAAACGAGACATGCCGTTCCGATTTTGTTTATGATAGATTGTTGAGAGTTGATAATTTTCGGAATTTCGTTATCTGGAAATGAAACTTTGCTGTATAGTTTTGATTGCATTTGACTGTATCTGATCTTTAGGAATGAAGGTTTGGATACAGTACCAAATTGCAGGGTGATAAGTTCTCACTAAACTATCCTAAAATAATATTTTAGTAACCGAATTTTTAAAAAATTACAAAACAGGCATTGAAATTTTAATTTTGTTACAAAGTAAGCATTGAACCGTTATATGTTGTTAGCGGTCTAACAACAAGTTAATTGAGCAATTAGAGTAATATATTAGTTGTTACAAAATAGTCATCGAACACCGTAAATGTTATATGCCAATCATTAAACTATTTCATTGTTACAGAATAATAAATTTATTATTTAATTATTACAAAATAATTATTGAATTATTTATATGTATTTAGATGTAAAATGAAAATATGACATTAATGTAAAAAAATGTATTATTACATTATTTAAGAATTTTTTAAATTATAATATATTTTTATTTTATAAGTCTATTTAAATGAATTATATAATTGAATAAAAATAGTAAATCTAAAATAATTTTGACTTGATTTTCAAACATGTTTTATTATATTCAAACGCACTCACTCATCTTCGAATCCGAGTCATTCCTTGGAACGACGTCGCATTAGAGCTCTCTCTCACAGTTTGCTCTACAGAGGAAAAGAAAATAACTACTAATAATTTTCTTTCTTTAATCAATTGTGGATTGGAATTCGAGTTTTAGGATCATTTCAATCTAGTTTCCATTGTACACCAGTAGACAAAAGCATAAACCCTAGAAAATCGAAAGAAGAAGAGAGGGAAACTAAAGATGCCTCAGGTGAAGATAATCGCGAAGAATTTCATGGACATGGTGGCTTCGTTGCCCGCCATTAAGCTCGACATGCTATATCGTAATCAATTCATTTGCGAAGCCATTCTTAGGTCCCCCCTTTTAATAAGAATCATTGAAGAAGCTAAATCAATTTCTGAATTGATCGAATCGTTTTTTTATCGTGTAGGTCGCTGCCGCCTCTGGCGAAGAAATACGTATTACAGATGTTGTACATCGATGATCCAATAACATCAAAGTCGTTGCAGGAATGGGTGCTTGCTGATGGATCCTCTAAGCACAAAGTTTCCATCGATCGGTTGATTCAGTTGAGAGTATTTGAAGTAATTGATCGGTAAGCAACTGCAGTTTTTTTTTTTTGCTTCATTTACTTATTTTTTTTTTATCTTCTCTTTAAATAAAGAGGCTAGCAGCTTAAGCTTAGTCTGAAAAAAAAACTGGTTTCTTTTTTCTTGTTACTGTGCATAATTTGAAATTGGTCGTATGTACTAATCGGATTAATCAATCTTTATCTTTTGGTAGGAAGAAGGAAACAGCTTACAAGTTAAATCCTACATTTCAGACTAGTCTCCGGCAGCATTTGATATATGGGTAAGTTTTTCTTTTTTGTTAGTTTATACAATACTTATTTTCTTTTGCACTTGTCAAAATGTAAGGGGATAAAATTTGCCCTTTGTTATGTATTATGAGTTTACAATTACATACTTGCAAAACCTTCAAATTTGCCTGTTTAAAATTTATCCATCTTATTAGGTATTACTTCAATTACTGTCATTTATATTGCTCACTTAGTTGCTAGATTCCTTATGCTGTGTTGTTGTTGTAGTAGTTGTATAAAGGATTATAACTTTGCAGTGGGAATTTGCCGAGAGAACCAATGCCTCCAGACGTTATTGCAAGACTTCCAACCTCGGAGGAACTTGATGCCTATGCACTTGAGCAATGGGAGGTGTGACTTTCACTTATTTTTTTCATTTCTTTACTGGCATAATTTATGTTCTTAATGGTAGTGTATGTGGTGTGGAATTATGCAATTACATTTTCTATTTGCTCGACTGTTTTAGTTTTATTGTTTGAGCTGCTTCTTACTTTAACTTTGTTAAGCAGTATTTCTTGCTGCAACTTATAGGTTCAGGACAAGCTGAAAAGTCATCAAGCTTCAGCTCTTCCATGATGAGAATATTTCAGCGAGGCCTTTTACGTCAGAGGTGTTATATCCTACCATGCACTTTAGCTTCATTTATTTTATGTGATAGATATTGAGGGTTCTACATCTCACGTTTGGTCATTGGTGTCATGATTTCTATATTTCTTCTTCCACAGAGAGAAAGAAGCACCAAGATTAACTGAGAATGGTTTCCAGTTCTTGGTGAGCACCATTGAACTCATGGCCCTTTTGCTTCTTTTTTTAATTTTTGTCACCTAGAATTTCTTCTAATGTGTGAAATTTCCAGCTGATGGATACAAATGCGCAGCTTTGGTATGTTATCAGAGAATATATCTCCAATTCAGAGGTATACTTCATGAGATATTTTGGTGTTTTGCTTGAAACTTTTTTTTGTTATATATAGTGTGTGTTGTGATGTTTTGAGTTCTTGAAGAGGAAATTGGCATGGATTTATTATAAACTCGGTATGTATTGTCCTCTTAAAATTGACTGTACTCTTTGGTGTGTGACTGTGCATATGTGTGAATGCAAGAGCTTGTGTATAATGTATTCTTGTGCATGAATAGTTTATATATATGTTATAGCAGCTATTTTGACATGGTATCAGTTTAGGTCGATCCCTTCTTCCAAATTTCAATTTTTTTCCTCTCTTCTCTCGACCTTTCTTCCCTATTTAGAAAACATGGCTACAATAGAACTTGTTGCTTCTGCAATTAGCTCTCCAGTAAGCTCTCGTCCATCTGATTTTACCCTTTCAGATGCGTCTCTTTCTCCCATTCCGTCTCAATCGGTCGACCAAAGAAAAGTGGAAATTCCAACGAGTCAAAGCCTTGTTATGCGCAAGATGACAGTTCTTCCAAAGAATTTCTAAGCAAAAAGTTGTGGAGCTCCAACAAATGTTTGGTCAAATATTCTCCAAATCGATTCTCTTTGGTAGAATTTCTTGTTTGGCCACATCAATCCACGAGTTGGATAGTGGATTCTTGCTTGACCATATGATGAGCAATCGTGACCTTTTTCATGAGTACAAGCCACATTCATTTGCATCATCTATCAAAGTTGCCGATGGATCTCTCTCCATTGTATCGTAGAAGTTTCTATTAAATTAAATGATCATCTAGTACTTGTCGATGTTCTTTATGTACCAAAACCGCCTTTTTCTTACATTTTTGTTAAAGATGAGAATTGTGATGTTAACTTTGGGCTCTTCTGCTCTTTAGGACGGTGATTAGCAATGCTAGGCGACACAATGGACTCTACATTCTTGATGGCCTATCCTCTCGAAACAAAACTATTCCCGGTTGTCGAATCGTCAACTGTTTTTCCTCTTCCCTTCTTTTCCGATGATGTCATGCTATGGCATTTTCAATTTGGACACCCGAATTTCTACTATCTTGCGTAATTGTTTCGTAAGTTGTTCCTGAATAAACATCCCTCGTTATTCACTTGTGATGCATGTCAACTTGCCAAACATACAAGACAATCATATATTCCCCACTAAATTTAAACCTACATTTCCTTTCTCTATCATACACAACGACATTTGGGGTCCTTCTAAAGTTAAAAATGTATTTGGGGCTCGCTGGTTTGTGTCTTTTATTGATGATCACTCTCGGGTTACTTGGACCTATCTCATGAAAGAAAAATCGGAGTCAAAACGATATTTAAAACGTTTTTCACATGATCGAAAACCAATTTGAACGCAAAAATAAAGATAGTTCAGAGTGATAATGGGAGTGAGTATTTTACTAAATCCCTTGGTTCCTTTTTTTTTTTTTGAAAGAAAGGTATCTTTCACCTTACTTCTTGTGTCAACACTCCTCAAAAAATGGGGTTCTTTGAAAGAAAAAATGCAGACATCTACTTGAGGTAACTCGGTCTCTTACGCTTTAAATGCTCCTCAAATCTTTGGGGAGAAGCTTCTTCTTTACTTTCCTAATTAATAGGATGCCTAGCAAAACTATGGGCTTCAAAACTCCTTTTGACACCCTTTTACATCTTTTTCACATTTCAAACCATGCTCATCTGCTATTCCTTTTCGTGTATTTGGTCAGCATCATGTGCATAGCAACAATAGGAGTAAGCTTGATCCTAGGTCCTTGCGGTGTGTGTTTATAGGATACTCATCAAGTCAGAAGGGCTACAAATGTTACTCACCTATTACCAAGAAAACCTATGTTTCATTTGATGTTACTTTCTTTGAAAATCAACCTTATTTTGTAGAGACTAAGATTTAGGGGGAGAGATGTGAGGAATCTCAGCCTATTACTCGTACTCATATTCTTCCGTTGTTGTCTCCTTTTTCGACCCTTGAACAAACACAGGATGAACAACCTAGCAACTCTGATGATCTTACAACTTCTCCAGAGCCTACATTTCCTAGCTCTCCTAGTGTTCTAGTAGAAAGATCTTCCCCAGAGCCTACATCTCCCATCTCTTCTAATGTTCCAATAGGAAGACCTTCTCCAGAACCTAGATCTCCTAGGCCTTACACTACTCAAACCCCACAATCTCTAGTCAAACAGCTTACTCCCTATACTAGAAGAAAGAAAATTGTCACAGAACCCATTGATCAGCCTAGTACTTGTCAAGAACTGATCTTAAGTCCTGCTGCCATGGAGAAAAGGGTAAGCAATGATGTCTCAAAAAGTCCAGTTCATGAGAATTTAGATGATTTTCCGATTGCAATCGTTTAATCATCATATTGATAGATTTGTTGCTTATGGAAAACTATTGTCCGGTTTCAAGGCTTTTTACTAATATTAACGTGTAAGGATCCCTAGAACACAGTGGAAGAGGCATTTGAAAATCCCGATTGGAGGAAAGTTGTTGAAGAGGTCAAAGCCGCACAACAAAATAACACATGGAGTTTAACTAATCGCGGAAGGAAAAAGGTGGTCGGATGCAAGTGGGTTTTCACAGTAAATATCATTCTGATGGAAGCATCGAGAGGTTCAAGGCAAGGTTAGTCGCAAAAGGGATTTACTCAGTCATATGGAGTAGACTATTAGGAGACTTTTGCACCTGTGGCAAAACCAATACAATAAAGTGGTCTTTGCTCTCATTAGCATTAATAAAGATTGGAAGTTGCGCCAATTCAAGAATGCTTTTTTGAATGGAAAGCTTGAAGAAGAAGTATATATGCAGATTCCACTAGGCTTAGAGGATGACTCAACGAAACAAAAAGTGTGCAAACTAAATAGATCCTTGTATGGGCTGAAGGAATCAACAAGGGCCTGGTTTGACAGATTCGCAAAGGCCATGGTGAAGAACGAGTTCAAGCAAACACAGGCATATCACACCTTGTTTAAGAAGGTAGCTTGAGATGGTAAAAAAACTCTCCTTATTGTTTACGTTGATGATACGATCATTACAGGAGATGACACAAAGGAAATTGAGAAACTAAAGATTTTTTTGGCAACAAAGTTTGAGACTAAAGACTTGGGAAGTCTTAAGTACTTTCTCGGAATGGAGGTGGCTAGATCAAATAAGGAAATAGTCATAAATCAGAGAAAGTACATCTTGGACATGCTCTCTACTGGAATGCTTGGATGTAAACCAAATAGACACTCCAATGGATGCAGCTTGAAGTTTGGAAAAAATGGCACGAGTACTCCTTGAATGAGAATCCTACCAAAGGCTGGTTGGGAAATCGATTTATTTATCACTCACTGACTGATATAGCTTATCCAATAAGCATAATCACCCAAAGACATGAGCGATCCTAGAGAATAACATATGGAGGCAATAGAGTCCCGCGATACTTAAAGTTTACACCAGGATTTGGACTTATTTTCGGAAAAATCAAGACAGATCTGTGAAGATTTACACAGAATCTAGTCAGGCGGAGAGTTAACAGATAGAAAATGCTGGCTATTGTTCGTTTGTGTGTGGGAAACTTAGTCACATGGAGGAGTAAAAAGCAAACTGTGGTGTCTCAAGTAGTGCGAGAATTAGAATATAGGGCTATGGCCCTTGGAATTTCTTGAAGGCATGTGGCTTAAAAAACTTCTCACCGAGCTGGAGTTTGGATGAAAAACAGAGTTCGAGATATTGATAGCCAATCAGCAATGAGTATTGCTAAGAATCCAGTACAACATGACCGGACTAAGCATATCGAAATTGTGACACATTTTATTTATGAGAAGGTAAACATTGGTGTCGTAAAAGTGCACTATGTTCCTACAAAGAGTCAATTGGATATCTTTACAAAGGCACTTCCGAGAGTGACCTTTGATGAGTTCTCATCCAAACATATACAACATATACACACCATGGGGGAGTGTAGGATATTGGATGTAAATTAAATGTTGTAATCTTATCTTATCTCATCTAATAGTTTGAATTTAAAAGTCTAAATCTAGATAAACTCTATCTCATTAAAGGATAAGAGTTATATCTCTTAGGTAGACTACTCTAGGTTAACAACTTGTAAAGCCTATAAAAGGAGTACTCTTGTACATCATTTTTGAAATAAGATTTAACAGAGAAACACTCTAAAATGTTCTCTGATTTTAACAATTTTTGGTCATTGCTATATGGGATTTATGGTTGCATTATTGCATACATGTTTGTGGATTGATGGATCCATATATTGATCAGTTCAATGAAGGAAAAATAAAAGTTGATTCTGGTTTCACCTCTTTACTCTACTTGGAGGTCATTGATGCAACTCTAGTTCTGTCATGTTGTAGCATGTCTTTGTATCTTATACTTGGACTTTCATCGTTTGGTGCAGGAGCAAGGTGTAGACCAAGCAAACTTAATTGCTTTTTTGCTAGAACTTAGTTTTCATACCACTGGTGAGGTATGCCATATTCATTTTTAACTTTTCCCTTTATCCATGATTGTTCATGGAAAAGTTTTGTTGGAAGAAGTCTATGCTTGCCATTTGTTTAATCCATTTTGTCTTGACAAGAATCTACCTTAATCTTCATTTTGTTTTTGGTTTAAACCTTTTGTTGAATTTTATTATTTTCATAGAAGCTTACTCCCTTTTGGTGTGCTTTCTTTTCTTGAGGTTCTTTAAAGCTAATTCTGTGACATTTTTTGGAAATTTGCTATAAATTTGCCTTTTCTTGTCATAGGCTTATAATTTAGATACACTTACGGATGACCAGACAGCTATGATCAAGGACCTTGCAGACTTGGGATTGGTCAAACTTCAGAAGGTTCTCCTAATTAATGCTATTCTTCTTATAGGATACATGACAATCTGTTTCAAGTAATGCTTTATGATGGATCAGTGGTATTTGCATATGTTCAGGGCAGGAAGGAGTTGGTTTATACCTACTAAATTAGCAACCAATCTTTCAGTGAGCTTAGCAGATACAACATCAAGGAAACAGGTATGGTCAATTAAGTTAGTTGTGTGAATACACGGGGTTCTGATGTATTAATCATTATCACTGTTTTCCAAGTTCCTCTTTACTCATGCAGTTCTTATGCTATATTTTTTTCAGGGATTTGTTGTTGTGGAAACAAACTTTAGGATGTACGCGTACTCATCATCTAAGTTGCACTGTGAAATTTTACGTCTATTCTCAAGGTATGTGGTAGTGAATCCTTAAATTTTGTTGCATTAAGAAAATGCTGCATTAGTTGCCTTATTGAAGAGCCAAATTGCTTTTAGATGGAGTAACAACAAATAATGAGGAAAGTGAATGTGTATCTAGTAACTCCCCCCCCTTGAAAAAATGGAGTTTCCATTTTTAACTGTTGGATACCATTTTCTAGAATGGCTCCAAGGAAAATGGAAAGCTCCCAGTGTCAAAAACATAAATTTCTCATTTTCCTCCAAGGTTTTTGGGGTCTGTGGGAGCTAATGTGGAAATGCAACCACTCAACCTTTTGATTATAAACTTGTCACTTCAATACCACAAAAAATAGAGTATCTGAATCGATTTGATGCTATTGTCTATAGAATACAGAAATTTAGTAATACTAATACATTTTCCGCAAGTAAACGATGTGGCTGTTTCTGCTTTATTTAATGCATAGCTTGTTAATAGTTCTCTTTTGGTTTCTATCTCTCCTCCATCCACTTTCATGGGCTTGTTTATAAGATTCAAATATTTATTACTGCTATATTTACTATATTTGAATTCTTCCTAAAACAATAATGTGCTCACATTTATAGGGTAGAGTATCAACTTCCAAACCTCATAGTTGGTGCAATAACAAAAGAAAGCCTGTATAATGCTTTTGACAATGGCATTACAGCCGAGCAGGTTAGTATCCATTTCTAGTTGCTCTTTTATGTCCCAAATTGCAGGATCTAGACATTCAAGAAATCGCAAGATCAACGATCCAACATAGTCTTAAGCAGCTTCTTTTGCTAATGTAACTCATGAATACAGATAGTTACATTCCTTCAGCAGAACGCCCATCCTCGTGTTGCTGAGAAAGTACCATCAGTACCTGAAAATGTCACAGATCAGGTTAAATACTTTAATTTGCTTTAAAAAATGGCACTGTGATGAGACTAATTCATTTAAACCGATTCATCCTGACTTCAGTGGAAGCATATCGAGTGTTGCTAATGTAGGTACTCTTTTGTTGCAGATAAGATTGTGGGAAAGTGATTTAAAAAGAGTTGAGATGACTCCAGCTCATTTTTACGATGAATTTCCTTCAAGGGTAATCTCAAGCCTCTTCATCGGAGTGATATTTTTCTGATGTCTCTGAATGTTATGTGATCATATCTTGGAGTTTCATTTCTTTCTCTATCGGACAGGATGTCTTTGAGGCTGCTTCCGACTTTGCCCGAATGCATTCTGGTTTACTATGGGAGGATGCGAAGAAAATGCATATGGTTGTCAGGGCAGAGATTCATATGCTTATGCGCGAGCATCTTCGCACTCAAAACAAGTAGATGGCATGGTTGATATGTCCATCATCCAATCTCCTGATAATGCAGGCCGAATGAGATCATTCAAAGTTTTGGTAGTGAAAAGGGTGCTTGGATCCATTATTTGCCACTGAAACCCAGAGGATACCTGCACTGTATTGTATGTGTATTGTATCCGCGACGTAGATTTCGACAAAATCACTTGTTAATAGTTTTGTATTATCCAAATCAGTTTAGTAGAACTATAATACTAATGAATGCAAGAACTTTTTACTGATCGAAAATCCATTTTATATTGTCGAGTTCAGTTCCAATTCTGTCATTAATTTTTGTAAATTCGGTTCATAATTAAATATAATGTTCGTTTTGGGGCTCACAAGTTAAAAATCGTAATTATTTGAATATAAATTATTTATAAGAAATATATATTTTATAAGATATTTGAAAGCTGATGAGCTGCATCGTCATTCTTTGACAGTGGAAAAATATAAAAGCCAAGCAATAAGAAAACAAACAGATAGCTTTCGAGAAATTTTCAGTCTGTCTCTCAATCATTCTATCATAACTTTGTCGGAAGTTAAAATCTACAAAATCCCACCCATTTGGATCTCATAATATTTACAATTGTAGCTTTTGGACAAGTATATATATTGAAGTAAGATTGTCGGAGTAGTGAAAATATATTACTGAAATTAATGCTAGAAAACGAGGAGTTTTTACGGGAAAAAAATAGGTGGATTAAATTAAAAGTTTTAATCTTAACCATTAAATTCAATTAATATAACCATTTGAAAAAGGTAAAATGACAAAAATACTCTTAACGTTTGTATGTTTTGTCATTTGGCCTTTTATTATTTTTTTAGAACAAACAACCCAACATTTTAATTTGGTCCAAATATACTCATGTTGGATGGAAACTGCCAGTCAACTGATGGTCAACGGCTGATTCTGACTGAATTTGCCACGCGTTAAGATCGGTTGATGTGGCATATGCATGTAAGATTTTTAAAAAAAAAATTATTTTGTTATACCCTTTTTATGGTGACACGTAGCTGACTATCATGCCGACATATGGCCGAATCGGATGGTGACACGTGGAGAATATGATGTTGGCACGTGGTGAATATGATGTTGACATATCAGCAGATTTTAATACGTGGCAAGTCCAGTAAACATCAGCCGCTGATCGTCGGTTGACTGACAGTTTTTATCCAATAGAAGCATATTTGGACTAAATTAAAACGTTGAGAGTTATTTGCTCTAAAAAATAAAAGGCCAAATAACAAAACATGCAAACGTTAAGGCATCTTTTATCATTTTACCTTTAAAACTTTTAAGTTTTATATTTTACGTGAAGCACACGGACAGAAAAGAAAAACAATAAAAATGTCACTGTTTCTTTGATTGATAAGCCACTGCCACACCCTTTTCTCCTTGTCCTATATTCCCAAACTCTATAGTTCTATCTAACATCCCCCCAAGTATTATTTTCTTGTTAATCTTGAGAGTACCCTGGTGTTGATCAACGCACAACAACAACAAAATATCAGCTCTGGGGCTCTTTCTTCACAATGGCTAGTATTCTAAAATCTTGCATGCAATCAACGTTGAAAGCTGTGAACCTGATAATGGCAATGGTGGGGATTGCTATGATCTTATATGGTTTTTGGATGCTCAGAGTTTGGTAGAGAGACAAGGCAGGCTCATCTTTTGATGACTTGGATTCCACTGCTCCATGGTAAGTTATATCAAACTTCTTTTACGCTATGTTACTCGAGACCTTTTAACGATTTTTTTTCCGTATATTCGGAGGATCCTGAAGGTTGCATCAGGCGTCCGAGTTGAGTTTCCAAGCAACATTATGTTCTATGTTTACTGATCTTACTACAACTGCAGGTTTATATACACTTTTCTGGCCACAGGCGTCACCTTATGCCTACTAACATGCCTAGGCCATATTGCTGCAGATACTGCAAATGGATTTTGCCTTTTCTGTGTATCCTTTTTCATTGAGTTTAGCTTCATTTGAGTTTGTAAACTTCTTTATCGATGCCGGTTTCCCCTTCTTTTCATCGGAAAACTTGTTTTGCAAGCAATATTTGTTTTTCTTTAATGGTGGAAAGTACATGGTGATAATCTCAGTGCTTCTACTGATAGAGACTGGAATTGCAGCTGATATACTCTTAAACTCAGTCTGGGAAAAGGTATTAGACTTTCCCCTTTTTTCATTTAATCTCTCTCCATTTTAAGCATTTTTAGTTTCATTGTTGAGATCAGGATATACCCGAAGATCCAACAGGGAGGTTCCGTGATTTCAAAGAATTCGTGGAGTCTAATATCAACATCTTCAAATGGATCTTCTTGATTATTTTCTTAGGACAGGTAACTTTCTCTGCACATTTTATGGATTTCGATCTTTGAAAGATTACAAAGATGTTTCATTACGTTTCAAGTCGTTTCTTCGCAGGGACTTTCGATACTATTGGCTATGGCACTGAGAGCCTTAAGCCCCAACCAAGGCTCAAACTATGATAGTGATGAAGAATTCACTCAAGCTAGGTTGCCACTCATAAATAACCATGCTCAACAACCTGCTTATGTCATTGGAGAACCTCCTTTTGCAAACAAGAATGAAACTTGGAATGTAAGAAATCTTTCCAGCTTCCTTTTTCTCAATCTTTTTGTTGATCTAATTTGATTTTGTGTTGATTTTTATCATAAACAGATGCATAAGAGAGAAAAAGGGTGTCTGATTTTATGTATCATTCATAAATCACGGGAGAAACCGAGAAGCGAAATGAAAGCAGAGCTCATCATGGGACACTACCATTCTAGGGGGACCCTTGATGCTCATACCAGAAAACGAGTTTCCGGCAGAGTTGGCGTGGTTAAACCTGTAATTCGTGTCGGTTTTCCGTTTTGTTGTGTCAATTTGTATTCTATAGATTTTGACAGGTTCATGTGTTCGAATTATGTGTGTTTTTATCGTTTTTCTTGTATGGGATGCATACTTGTGTTCAAAACTTGATCTTGTCAACGAAAGTGTCCTGAATATGGTAAGTGAAATAGAAAATAACAACATAGCCCGTTTCAAATATTCAAAAGAAAAGTACTAAAGTCTGTTGAGTCAAGTGGCAAGAAACTCGATGAAACGAAATCTCAAGTTTAAGTCTTGTGAATTCTAGGGAGCTTTGTCTCCGGTTAAGGGTCCGACGTAGCTCGATTGTGTATATAGTCATGGCCATGTGACAACATGATAGACTCTTGATTCCTTCACAATGTTACAAACAAAAGCAAAGTTAAAGCCTCAAAATATAGCAAACCCCATACTGAAACACAAAGGCAGGCAACAAAATGATCCCAGATGGGGAGAAACAGACCACCTATTCGGCTTTTTTTTCGAGAGCTTCCTCTTCATTCATCTAAAAGGTCCGACGGTTCGGTCCATAATATACATGTAAGTAACATGGCTCCAAGATTTATATGATTCCAAGCCTTCATAATATACAGGAGCTGATGCAGCTTGGACCCTGGGATCCTTGGGAAATGGTGGTGTTCATTGTGATAGCCAACGCTCCATGTTAAAAGATCGAGGGCACCGTAGTAAGAATACGTCTCTCGATCGGGCTTGAATACGTGTGTTTGGTGTTGCCTTTAGCATTGTTCTCCCCTTTATGTTTCTGTTTTCGGTTTGCTTACCGAGCTGCTCTCCCGGTTCGTCTGTGGTCGGATGTTGTTGTTTGTATTTTATTTATGTTTATAAGTTTTAAACTATAAATTTTAAATTTTAGCCCTAAACCATAAATTCTATTCACAATCACTAAATTATAAACTCTTACACCTAAATCTATAAACTCTACACCCTAAACCCTAAAATCTTAAACCATAAAATTTAAAGAAAAAAAATTTACTAAAACATATTGGATATAAATCCTAAATTTATTTGTCTAAACTAAAATTTTTTACATGATAAGTCAAATATTTTGGAGACCTTTCCATATTATATTGTATAAAAAAATTACTTGTTTGAAGGATTATGATCAACATCATTAGAAAAAAATGTTGCTATTTTTACACCTTTTTGAGTTCAAAGTTGTTATGTATAAATGACTAAGATTATTTTATATTTTTTTTCAATTATATTAAATTAATTCAACTTAAAAAATTAATAACAAACTATAATTATTTAAACTATAAAATCATTTAACTTAAATCTAAACTTATCCAAAAAAATATATAAAACTTTTAAATTTTACGTATTATAAGAAGATTATATATCTTGTTCAAAAATCAATTACGTAATTAAATTCAAAACTTCATAAATTTTGAAAATAATTACAAAACATGTGTCAGATGATAAAAAACAAATGATTCTGAATTCAATCGCTTTATCTTCGTTTGAACCGAATTAAACCAATGTGCCCACTTGATGATTGGTTCAAAAAAATTTACATTAATTTGTGGTTCAAGATAAGGTCCCCTGTCTCTTTCCAAGTAATATTTAAGGTCAAAGAATATTAAAAAGTGTACATACTTTTTTTAAGTTTCAAATAAATCATTATCCTTTTAATATACAAAATTTTTTTTTTTTTTTTTCTTACATGAAAACCATTAAAACCCACTGTTATCAAGTATACAAAATTAATATTTTAATATTTCATTAAATTAAAATAATATTTAAAAATTAATTATATACAAATAAAAACATGGTTCATCTAAAAATTCAATAGGATTAATGCCATTAAATATCCCTACACTATTGCTCATATTGTAACTTAGTCCATAAACTTAAAATTTTTAGTTGAGTCCTCAAAATATTAGTATATTATTAATTAATCCTTTTGCCAACCTAATTGTTGATTTGAGTATTAAATATTGATTCAAATATGACATAAATAAAATTATAAATATAGACATTCTTACCGTATAAATAATTTGATATTAAAAAAAAAATGTCAATAAAATATAGTACAATTTTTACGTAGTAAATAAAATATAGGACAGATCTTTATGGAGGCTAGAGGGGCTTTGCACCAAAAATTTTGAAAAAAATAATATTTCTCTTCAACTTTTAAAAATTCTTATTGAATTTTTAGAAATTTCTCCCCAAAACTCAAAATTTTAACCAATAATCAGTTGGTTTAGTGTAATAAGGCACTAAATCCTTTAAACAAGATCAATGAGCCGAATATTGCATTATGAATGGATAAATCTGAGTTAGAAGAGTCTCTCTCATAATAAACATCTGCAAAACTCAATATGAATTAGTCGGTCGATAGGTCAGAAATACGTGGATGTGATTAAACAAAAACTCAAAAATTTTAAAAAATTATTGTTAAAGTCTCATTTGAAAAACGATAAATTACAAAAGTCATCACTAAACTTTACTCTCTGACTTATTTTGGTCACAAAACTCTCAAAATAATCAATTTGCTAATCAAACTTTATACATTAATCTATTTGGTCACTCAATATTATTTTATTAATATTTTGATATGATTTGATATATTTTATTATTATTAAATATGAAAAACAATTTAAAATAAAAATAAAACTATATTTTATTATTATTTAATACAAAACTAATTTAAAATAAAAACAAAAATAAAACCGTAAATCATACTTAATTTCCAATCCACAAACCCTAAAACTCTTCCCTTCACGTTCACTGACCATACTCTTCATTGGCCACCCTCACCGGCCACACCCCTCACCACCGTTCAGGCGTTCAGTACCCCTTGAAAAGGTCACCATCCTCAACTACATAGTAGCCATAGATTCATTGAGAAATCCCCAAATTTTTCAAAGGCAGCCCTAATTTGGGAAAAAAATAAAGCTACATTAACTTGAGAAGAAGAAGAGGAATCAACATGCAAAAACAAACATCCATATGTATAATCAAATAAAAGAAGATGACCGGAAAAAAAGGCCGAAAATAATGAATCAAATTAAATAAGAAAAAATGTTTTTTTTTTTCTTTTGGGATAAAAATAAAACAAAAGACAGTAAAGAAATAGTTCCGACGGCTGTTTGTTAACAAAGAAAATGAAAGGGAGTACCCAGGTGGTTGCAAACGGTATTGGGGATTATTAGCTTTTCCAAGGAGTAGCAGTGAGGGGTGTGGCCGGTAGGAGTGACGGATGAAGAGTGTGGCAGATGGAAGTAAAGAGAAAAATTTTGAGGTACGTGGATTGAAGAGTGGGTATGATTTGGAATTTTATTTTTGCTTTTTATTTAAATTATTTTTGTATTAAAAATAATAAAATATACTTTTATTTTTATTTTAAATTATTTTTTTTATATTTAATAATAATAAAATATGTCAAGTTGATTAAAATATTAATAATATAATATTAAATTATTAAAATAAATTAATATATAAAATTCAGTGAATAAATTGATCGTTTTAAAAGTTCAGTGATCAAAATAGGTCAGAGAATAAAATTAAGTGATAATTTTTATAATTTACCCTTTGATAAAATTTAAATTATCCCATTAGAATCTAAATACGTAAATAAAATTATAAATATATACATTCTTCTGTGTAAATAGTTTGAATTTGATGTTTTAAGAAAAAGACCATGTCAAAAATATATACACAGGGGTTATATTTTGATATACAAATATTTTGATATACAAGCTGTATAAAAAAATTTACACAATCTTTTATATTTAAGTTATAAAATCTAAACCTTAAATCCTTAGTCCTAACACTCTAAAACCTAAACTTAAAACCTTAAACTCTAAATTTTAACTAAAAACCTTAAATTCTACACCATACGCACTAAACTCCTAACCCAAAACCATAACCTAAATCCTTAAATCCTAAAATTGAAAGGCTTATATAAATTAGAGTTTATACAATTACAAATTAATCCATATACATGGGCATACCCTGATGCATTCGCTCTGTCCCTCAAATTTTCCTCCTTTCAAACAAATTTAACTCAATTCAAAAATTTTAGAAATTATTATCATGTTTAAATTTTTTTAAATATTTTTAATTAAATCACATCTAATTTTTTTAAAAAAAATCATTAAGTCTCAAAAAATTTTTTAAAAATGTAAATTAGACCCTTTTTTTTAAAACTTTAAATTAATCTTTTATTTTTTTAAAAAATATAATAATTAATTTAAAAACTTTAAAATTTTCAAAAATTAAAAAAAAGACCCTCAAGCTATATTATCAAGATCCATCACTGTCCGTATATGGGTCGTCGCCCCCATGGAATCCCATTAAAATCTATCTAAATTCGGATAATGACGTGTAATCTAAGCATCAATTTTGGAGTTTTGGATAATGTTGCCACGTTTTTGTGCATCACCCCTCAATTATATATACACCCTTTAGATCAACATCTTCTCTCAGTATCTATCTTCATCTCACGCTATTTGCATTTATCTGCGCTTTGAATCAATCTCCGTTTATCATTTTCCTGCGAAGAAGAAAAAGAGGTTTAATTTGTAAGAGAGCAAAAATGTTGACAATATTCAACAAAGAGTTGATGAATCCACCAAAGGAGCTGCACAGCCCAGCTTCATTCAGTTCATCGAAGAAACCCAAGCTCCCGGAAGAGATCATGAAGGAATTTCTTGCTTCAAATCCCAGCAATGCTTTCTCGATCGGGTTCGGATCTTCGGCTTGCTTTGCTTTTGCCCCGCCGAGAGAATCGTTACTCCAATCATCAAAGGTAAGCTGCTCAACATTACATTTACAGTTACACCACAATGAAACGCTTTAATGTTTTGTGATTTAAAGTGGTTTTGGGGGATTGATGGAAAATGTAGGTTGTTTTGCGGAGTGGATGAAATCTACATTTTTCTTGGGGGTTTGAATAATCTGTGCAGCCTTTTAAGGCAGTACGGTCTGTCGAAGGGCAACAACGAAGCGATGTTCATCATCGAGGCGTATCGGACCCTCCGGGACCGAGGTCCGTACCCGGCCGATCAGGTGCTGAAGGATCTTGAAGGCAGCTATGGATTCGTGGTGTATGATAGCAAGGCTGGAAGTGTTTTTGCTGCACTGGTAATCATCGTTTTCAAAGCTCCGTTAATGGAAACTCTTTGATTTTCTTATTAATTGATTGATTAATTGGTGTTTATTTTGGGGATTAGGGTTCAGACGAGAGGGTTAAACTCCATTGGGGTGTTGCAGCTGATGGATCGGTGGTTGTTTCCGATAATTTGAAGCTTATCAAAGAAAGTTGTGCTAAATCATTCGCACCATTTCCAGCCGGTATGCTGTTCTTCTTATTTAATTGTTTTTTTGGTCAAAATATGATTCCAGTACTTTCACATTGGTAAAGTTTAAGATTTAGTCCTTACATTTAGAAAAATAAACTGTATTAACGTTTTTTTATGGGTGAATGCAGGGTGTATGTTCCACAGTGAACAAGGGTTGATGAGTTTCGAGCATCCGAGGAACCAAATGAAGGCAATGCCGAGAATCGACAGCGAAGGGGTGATGTGTGGTGCCAATTTCAAGGCTGATGCTGGGTCGAGAATCAGTAGCATGCCGCGAGTCGGCAGCGAAGCCAACTGGGCACTGCGAGGCTCCCAAGCTTGAGTTCTTCATTGACACGATTGGGATCATAACATGATCCGCATTTTATTCCCTAATTGCTGAATGGTTTCTTGTTTTTTTCTTGGCTTTATTTCCTTCTTGTACATGATCCGCATTTAATGGTAAAATTATTATTCCAGTTCCTATTTCTATGCTCAAATTTCAAATTCAAACCATGTATTATATTTTAAACATAATTAACGTTATTAATTATATTAAATAATTAATAACTATATAAAAGAAGATAGACTTGTCAAATTAAAGTCTAAAAGTAAACCCACTAAATTATACCAAATTAAAGTACATAGACTAAATTCAAATTTTGAGCATACTAGAGGGGCCAAAACTATAATTTAATCTGATCTAGTAAATGGCACAGCTCTGGATCATCGGAAGATATCCGCAAGAAATGTAAAAGATGGGAAAACTGCGCCCTTGCAACTGACCACAGACAAGCAAGAGTAGCAACGAACTATCTTGCTTTTTAGCTTCATTGTTGCTCTCAATCTAACTGATACCATACATCAAAGCATTTTTTGTTTAGTTGAGAGATGATTCAACCTTTCATCAAGCTCTAACAAACAAGAACTTGTCGATAAATCAATCCGACTCCACGAAGATCTGCGATTCCAATCGAAAGATACATTAGAACTGAACTGGTTTTACTAATTTGAGATTACAAGGAAACGTATGGACCTGCAAATATGATATACCAACCTCCACATCTGCCAAAGGGTCAAAAGTCCTTTTCTCTATTGTGTCGAACACCATAATGCCACTAATTCTCTGGACTCCGAGCTTGGTTGCGATTAGGTTCTGCACATTCAAAGTAGAACCCGTACATTACAATCGTAGCAAAACGAAATCAGAAGAACAGCTTATGTTTGATCAGGTTGCCGCCAGATTGGTAGTAAATGATTTGCGGGTAAATTTTCATCGTACCAGATAGAGATCAGTGGAGCCGAATGACTCCACCTGTGGTACTGCCTGTACAAAAGTGTCAATTCTGTATATAAGTATTGCAGCAAATCATAGCTTTAATATGTTACAATAAGAAAGGAACATATAAAACATTATTTAAAGACGAAATGTCATTTATCCCATCTACCTCTACCAATGAAGGGAAGATTT
Source organism: Hibiscus mutabilis (assembly GCA_019671005.1). NCBI lineage: Eukaryota > Viridiplantae > Streptophyta > Magnoliopsida > Malvales > Malvaceae > Hibiscus > Hibiscus mutabilis. Next base: position 28,811,850 of record CM033755.1, read on the forward strand.
AGGTATATATGCTGCCAGAAAATGTATGAAAGACAATATTACAATAGTTTAGGAGAAAATAAGCTAAATTAATGTTGGAAGTAAACTGAATCAATTACCATAGTCTGAAGTCCATTAATCATAACAAACTTCTCTTCATGTGCACTATTTTGTGATAACCAGACCTCAAATGGGCCCATCTCTCTCTCTGTATGGTTTGTAAGCTTCAAATGTACCTGCAAAACAGAGATTAAGTCAATTAAAAGTCGATTAAAAATTCATTAAGAAGCAAAGGGAGATACTCTAAGGCCTAGGCAGAACTTAAGTTCTGTCATTAGGGTGAAAAGAATTCTAAAAAAAAGTTTTCCAAAATGTAAACATACAGAGAAGGGCCTATCCAAATTGATTAAAGATGGAATCTCCAGAACTTGCAACTCAATCTCTTGGCAGCTCCTGGGCTGAAAAGGAGAAAAAGCATATCAGAATGATTTTGATAATTCTCTCTTTTCTTTCTTTTTTTGGTATTGAAATTTATGCAGATCTCAAACTCTCAATAAACATAACACAGAGAATTCAATAGTATTTTTCCTTCTTTTTTCCATTTTAAGCCATAATAATAATAATAATAAATCTTCAGTATGGTAAAGATTTCAGAATAGGGGATATGAAAGTCAGTCTTTTGAAATAATAAGAGTGTTTAACTTACAGTGCCAAGAATTTGTTGTGTTTGCAAGCGACCAGGTTCACCCAAATTTGTGCGCCATGTTATCTGAAGTTTACCAAGGATATTACTCCTCTTTGCCATCATTTGTTCAGAACCAGATGACGAGAATTTTATTTGATAAAGGTAATTGTGAATACCCCCACCAGATCTGACAAGAATAGGTGGCTTAACTATCTCTCTGCCAATAAGTGATTATTAACAAAGAAGAAAAGATTAGTTTTAGTTAAAAGAATCAAAGAGAAAAGAAATTAGAAGTTGAGAGCATTGCAAGGACAAGCTGCTAAGAATAAAAATCAAAATTATACTTCCAAGTGATATGTCCACTACTGACCCAGCTGACGAATTATCTGCAGGATGGAGGAGTCCATCAGCTTTTAGTCTTGTAGAACTCCAATGAGGAGCTGGTTCAAACTCAACTTGGTCCATATAAAGGTTTGATTTTGTATGATTCTCTATGCAAGCTTCTAAATAGGTAGTTTCCTGAGATGGAAACACTCAGCTATTACAGAAGGATGGAAGCTCAAGTTGACTCACAAGTTTTACAGCTAATGATGCTAGTATTTGCTGCACATGACATAGATAAAGAACTATAAAACCAAACGGGACTCTCCAATCAGGAGATGTTAGCTCTACATGTTGCAGAAACTGACTTGCAAGTTGCAATGTAAGTATGCATTTGTAGACCTGACTTCGATTTTAATGACACAATGAGAAACAACAAAGAGAAAGAAAACTGAAAGAAAAATCCGTAGCCCTTGCCCTTTCCTCTCAAAATGCTCAGTTAAGGAGGGACAAAATAGCAAGACTCTCAAAATTTTACCTTTAGGAATTTGTTTGATATCAACTTGACTAATAAAATAACAAAGCAATAAATGCCAAGTCATTTACTTCTTATTTCTATAGTTTAGTTTAGGCAAAAAAGAACATAATTGCATCAGCATTAACATCTAGGCTTTATTCACTTACATTAGAGAATCCAAGTTAATCTCAACCTACCTTGACATTGCGGACCTGCAAAGCAGAGGCAAGAAACATTACAATTTTGAATGGAAAATTATAAGAAACCAAGAAATGGTTTCAAAGAAGAAAGTAGAAGCAACAGATGCCTTTGGAGCTAGCCAGGGGCAGTATATACATTAGATTTATTTCATTTCTTTCTAAAGGCATAGTACCTTTGTCCTAACTGATAATGGATTCGCAACAACAAACTTGAAAAACTGTGGAAGGTATTTCCGTTCACCACCATCATTGTACCATGCAGTGCAAACCATCCTAAAAAAATTTTTTCATGCAAAAAATCATGGTCCTGTTAGAAAAAAATAATTAATGAAAGAAATCATAGGAGATAGTAAATTCAGTTCACTACTACATACGTATATGCTCCAAGTTCCTTGACATCGTGTTCCACAATGAAATCATAATGCCCGCCTGCACGTATCGATCCAACAGGTGATTTTGATGTATCCAAGAGGAGGATTCTCTCCCTCTCTGTTTGAATTTCTGCCTATAATAAACCAAATATTTCTTGATCTTTTGTATAGAATTAAACACTTATTTTGAGAATAACAGTGTGTATGAGCTTGCAAGCCAAACTTCATTCAGACACTTATCTTAACATAGATGACTATAAGTAAAAAGAATATTACTGAACTTAGATACTTAAACCAAGCTTGAAAACAAGCACATGATCTGGCACTTTTCAATTTACAAAGCTAGTAGCACAAAAGTTTATTCAAATTCAATTACAGAGGCAGAAAAAAAGGTCCAACCAAATTACAAACGAAAACGCCAATTGATATTCAAAATTTCTTCCATTTCAAACGCATTATCAATTCAATATGTAAAACAGTTGTTATAACTAAAAATTTGCAGTAAAAAGGGGAAAAAATGAAACAGACTGACCTTAATAATAACGTCCTTAACTTCAAAAATTGAGCTGTTATTGATGCTAATATAGCTGCAGAATGTCTCTCCCAAGTAAATCGCCCTACATTAATTAAACACCAAAAAATCAAATAAAAAAATTAATTGCACAGAGGTCTCAAATTTCAAATTAGTCTTAAACGTCAAGAAATTCCAATTAAATTCTATTGTTTCAATCAAGTTTTTCAGCAGTCAATCTCGGTGTCAAATGTCAGCTTGAAGATAATGTGTTAAAAACTTGATTGGAACAGTATTTTAGTGTGAGGAATTAATTAAAAGGTTTTGAAATTTAGACCAATTCCAAATTTGATCATAATTTGGGGATTTCTAGTGCAATTCACCAAAAAATAAGAAAAGATAGAAGAATGTGTAGTTTTACCGGAAGGATTGGGGGAGAAGGAGGAGGTCGGAGAAGCCCATAGCATCTGAAGGGTGGTGGAGGAGGTATCTGTCGGCGAAGGACATATCGGAGGAGTCGGTGGTCTTACTGACGTGGGTAGATAACAAAGGGGAGAGGTTAGAGGCGACGAGTGGATCGTCGAACATGTCCTCGCCGACGAAGAGATCGGCAGGGTCGAGACGGAACGGTGGTTCGACGGGGAACGACGGGTTGCACAGCCGCATTACCCTGAACGCCAGCGAATGAGTTCCTTGCGGCGTCGAGCTCATGGCTTAACGGATTTTCTCAGTCTTTTAGGCTTCAGAGACTATGAAAAGGGGGGGAAAATGAAACGAAATCTCGCGGTATCTCTAATTTCTGTTACCAAAGTTCCCGGGGCAGACACGGATCCATTCTGTTTTTGAGATTTCCAAACCGTCGTCGTTTTGTCCCTATCTGTTATTCATAATCAAATTCTAGTTTTAGTCCCTATACTATGTATAAATAATAAATTCAATCCTTTTACTCGAATATGCATCATTTTTTATAGCTGAATTTTAAATTTTCAACTCTTAATCCAATCCACAGTTGCTATTTTCATATGCACAAAGAAATACCGATGCAAGTCCACAGAAACCTCAGCCTGGTGCTCCTGGGAAAATGGAGGAGGTCAATTCTGTTGCTGCTAAGCTAACAACTATGACTAGGCCTGATGAAGCCCAGGGAGCACGAGAAGGTAGAAACCATGTTGCGGTCTTTATTTAGAACATTTCGGTAGCTTGTCGTAATATCATGTTGATATGCTGAAAATTTTTCTGTAGAAACTGTGTAGGAGTCCCAAGTAACATTTAGGACACTGCCTCGAGTTATGATACCTTGATATAATAGACCTCCTATGCTGCTCTGCAGGTGAAGGTTCTTTTCCTCGTTCTTATGGATCTCTGCAAGCGTACCTCTACTCTAGCACACCCATTACCAGTTCCTCGGGTGGGAAGCAGCAGTATCCAGGCGTGGTTGCACTACATTGACGGAAATTATACGGTATTTCCCGAGGTGGTAGAGGCATCCCTTGGTCCGCATATGCAGGTAGGCAGATTTGTTTATGACATCTAGTTGCATACCGCTGCCAATAATGGTTTGGTACCTATGTCTACTCGGTCAAAAACTTTCTGCCAAATCCTTCTTTATTTTTTACTTCTAAAAATTCCATTATGGGAATTACAACTGAATTCTCTGCAGAATAGGCCTCGGCCTCGGCCTAGGGGTGCAGATGCTGCTGGGTCTATTACAGCGAGAGTTAGAATTGCGTCCCCCATCTGAAGAGTGGCACAGAAGGAATATGTTTGGTGGTCCATGGTCAGATCATGAGGATATAAGCTCAGTCGATGATATTCCTAGACTACGTAGTTCCGTTGACTTGCTTGATACGAGCTCTTTGGAAAGTTCGAATGTCCGTTACGGAGCACAAACCCTCTGGCTGTCTGAAAGAGATGCAGCATTCGGCTGAAACACTTCTGTTGGTCTGGGTGCATATCTTGGTATAATGGGATCTCGACTGACATGTTGTAATGCGGAAGTGAAAGCAAACTGCTTTCGAAGTGGACAATTTGAGTTCGGCTTGGCTCATTATCACCCTTAGATCAGCCGGTGGGTGTCCAATGTGCGTTGGACCTTGGATTTTGTTGAAACGGGATGAGTGTTAGAATACATGCATAGGTGCAATAATTTCCCCCTTCTTGATGATTGTACTTAGAATGCCAACCCAATGAGCTGTGAAGTGAAAGGTCAAAATTTCACATTATTCTTTTTCAACTCAATATAGTTGATTTTGTTATTTTACGTTTTTTTATTGAATTTTAGCATTATATGTATATTTTCGTTTTGAATGTTTTGTTAGTGAAAATTAAATTTTTGTTAAATAACGTTATTTGATTAGTAAAAATGGGTTGAAATGTTAAAAATTAATATTAGTTTATTGTTAAAAGGCAGCTGTTTTTAGATTCAACAATTGGCTCAATAATCAAGAATATCTCATTATTAAAAAAATTTCACTTTATATGTGTTTTGGATACAAATAGATTTTTGTTAAAATTGTATCATCAATTTTTTATTACTATACTATGGTCGATATAGATGGTTTAGATTTGATGTATTAAAAGCAACAAACAATATTAATAAATAAGTTATTACTTTATGCAGTGTAATTTTTTATTATTAAATAAAGTTGTATTACATCTTTCTATAATTAAACTCATATCAAAATAAATTCAAAATAAAAATCCTTAACCACTTTATTGATAAAATTTAAACCCATACAAGATTTAGTAAAAGATGAACATTCTTAACCACTAGGCCAATTAGTAGATATCCAGTGTAATTTTTTTTTACACACCCACGTCTATTTTAATTTTAAAATCTAAAGTTTAAATCCTATAACCCTAAACTTTTACCCTAAATTCTAAACACTATAACCTAAATCCTTAAATTAAATTCATAAATTCTAAAAAAGTGATAATTTTATTCTGTAGTCTATATGACAATAATCCTTGATAAAATTTAAGAATACGTTAATTTAAATAGTCTATAAAATAAGTATACAGGTATTTCGGATTTTGCTCAACATCATATTTGAGCATTGAAATCGCAATAGCAATGTTAAACAGTTAGGTGTCTTCATATCCAGACGAGCAAACAATTTTTGTATTAATAAAAAAGTAAATAAAACGCAAATTATAAACAATATTGGGACTTTGCACAAGGAAAATACAAGTTTAGAGAGACAATTCAGTAAGGAAATCCAATCTCATGAAATGTCCAAAAAGAACTACTTAAGAAAAGGGGTCGAGTTTAATTAAATGGTACGAAACCTTCCAAGGAAAATATGGTAATATGAAATGCAACAAGAAACAGAAACCTTGAGGAAGACAAAAAAGAATGGGGGCAAGAAAACAACCATTGTAAATGTGCCGTAAGCAATTAGGCTGTTGATGTTGCTTCAGGTTCCATGACAGTTTGGTCCACAGCAGCAGATGGAGCAGTAGTAGCATCTTGTTCAGGAGAGGCAGTACTTGCGGCAGTGGTGGCATCTTTTGCAGATGAAACAGGTGCTCCCTTTTCTGCAGATGCAGTTCCGTTTGATGCAGCATTGTTTGTGTTTTTTGCATCTTTTCCATCTTTAGCATCCTTTGCTGGTGCGGGTGGGGTGGAATCATGTGAGGTGGGGGTGAATGCTTCAGCTTCACAAGAATGTGCCGCAGTCTCGAAAGATCAGTCGGTTTTCCGGGCTTCGGTCCCTGAATGACAGTAACTGATGGCTTCTTGTCTGCGTCCTTCTTTCCTCTTTTCTCAATATTAGGGACCTCACGAGGAATGAGTTCTGCTATCGCAGTCCAGTACTGTTTGTCTGCGGTCTTATGGAACTTCTCCTGGTTAGCCACGTACAGCTGCTCCAAGCCCAGAAAAAAATCGAGCGATGAGATGCTGGCATATCCAACGGGCATGAAAAGACATTTTGTTCAAAATATTACCTTCTCTCTTTCTCTGTTATTAGTCTTGTTGGTCTCGATGGTTTTCTCCCTCTTCTCATAGAATGCTCGCTTATACTCCTCAGCTTCTTCAATAATCTGGTTCCGCAACTCCTTTTCCTTCTTCTCCTTCTCTTCAAGCACAAGGGCATTTTGACTGCAACAACGAAATGAAAATCAACTATTAGAACTTTTGGCTAGTAAAAGGTAATGGGATTTATATATAGAAGGTAACTCTGAAAAAAAAAAAACAGTATATGTAGGAGTAATACTATAGTAATTAGAAACTTGTTTCAGCTAAACCAACAAATATAATAAAAACAGACAAAGAAGGGATCAAGTTTATCTCTGATATAGGGTAAAAGGACACGTTAGATCATAGATCTTCCGAAGACAAACTCAACAAAGATCGAAAAAAAAGCAAAAAGTTCAGAAATTTCATTAAACTATCATGCCCAAACTAAGAAAGGACTCCACCATAAATGAATACAATATAACACACTTTGAAAATTTCACAATTAGATCTAGAAACAATAACTAACTGCAAATGATGAGTTCAAAATGTGGCATGTCACAGGAATCAAAGTCATAAGAGGTTCAAAGCAAAGCATTTCAAACATTATATGATTTTAGAGATGCATATAGAATTATTGAATGTTTATTGAATCCTTGTCATCCTCGTTATTATCACCATGAAATATAAAACTACCCTCTTCTATTCTATCTGTCATAAGCTGGAAGGAAAAATGTTTTTTCAACCTACAAGAGATCAGGTTGGAACTATGGAAATACAACCACCTTAGAGCTGTGAAACATATTCTCATATCATTGAGGTTAATGTGACAGTACAAAAATGCAAATGATCTTTAAATGATATTAATAGGCAGCGGATGATTTATTCAGAAAAATATTCAAACATCTCCTATTGGAAAATCAATGCGGATCTGAATCTTCTAAAATCATCAGCTAATGAGATCATATAAGTAGCAATCTTTTCAAAAAGTTCCCTAATTTGTGCATCACAGCTAATTAACTCTTACAGATTATAATGAAGCGAACTATCAACCAAGACAAATATAAATCGAACAAGAACTTCAATTATTAACAAGAAAGATCAGCAACTTTGAACTTCATAAGGAACATAAACGAAACTGCAAAAACAAGCTGATCACCGCCATGGTTAAGACCACGGAAGATCAAAGAAACATGAAATGATCATTAACAAATTTGAATTAAAATTAAACTAAATTCAATCAATGCAACAGCAATTCGCAGCCGATAGAAAAGCGCTGCAGATCTAAGCTGAGAAGGATTGCTAAGCTAAAAGAATCAATCTAAAAACACGAAATGATCATTAACGAATTTGATTTAAAGTTAATCTTAGTTCAAACGATGCAACATCAATTCGTAGCCGACTTAAAGCATTGCAGATCTAAGCTGAGAAGGATTGCTAAACTAAAAGAACAGATCAAATCCACACAAAAAGATCAACAAATCAAGCGATTCAATTACAAAAATAAATAAATAAAGTACAACTACTAACCGCCGCCACTCGCGAAGAAGGAATCCTTCCTCAGGCGCCATCTCGGTGGGAGGAGGAAGCATCGGTCCATCAGAAGCGAAAACGTCATCGTTTCCACCATCAAATCCATTCATTCCGCTTCCGTTTTCCACATGAATCGTAGTTCCGAAAGGAGATTGGGAGTAAGCAGGGGACGGATCGGAGGATCCGAAGTCAAAGATCTCAGGAGAAGAAGCCAAATGATCCACCGTCACGTCACCTCCGTCCGCCGGAAACTGCTGGTTGTCGGTAAAGTTCGAGTAAGAGCCGTAATTGGAGTAGCTCTCGTCGTCAACTTCGAAAGGATGGTTATTTGGTGCAGCAGCTGCTGCATCATGAATCTCTTCTCCTTCCATTCCAAACGCATCAAAGGAAGCCATCTTTCTCTGTAAAGAAGGTTAGAGAAAACGAATAGAAATGGAATTTTTGAGAGAGAGCTTTGCTCCCTTTTTTTTTTCAAACTTTTATTTTGATTTTTCTTTAGTTTTGACCTTTTATACTAAACGTTGACGGCCGACGGAACGGCACTTGATTTTGGCAAGGAAATAAAACTATACGAAATTACTTGTTAATCCTTCCTGTTGAAACTTAAAAGACAGCTAAACGACGCAGTTTTTCGATATCTTTGGTACTTCAGGAATTCATGCCTAATTTATCCGTTGGTTCTAAGCTGGTACCCACTTGTCATTATCGAATTTTTTTATTTAGAGCGAAAATCATTAAAAATAATTCACAAAATCTAACCGTTTTAGTGAAATTTAATATATATCTAATTTCAAACTCTTTAAAATTTTATATTCACTCCCAAATTTTAATACAAATTTTTTAAAATTTGCAAAAATTTTGTATTCGTTCATGTTAGTAATGATACCTTATTTGTCAATGGATAGTGCAAAAGACTTTTTGGTTTTAAGGTTAAGAGTTTATTTAAGGATTAAAAGTTTAAGAATTTAGGGTCTAAAATTAATGTTTAGAATTTAAGATAGAGAGGTTATATTTTAAGGTTTAGGGATATAAATTTAAGATTCGTGTTTTATAATATAAATATGCAGATTTATGTAAAATAGCTCGTGTATCAAAATTTTATGCAAATAAAAATGCAAAACCAGCATGGCTAGATGAAGCAGTTGACACTAAATGAGAAAAGCCAAACTCGTGATAGATGATCAAAACTGTAGTACATGAACTCAGTGAACTGAACTAAGCAAATTTCATCAATTTCAAACTATGGTTTCCAAGAGTAATTTTCTCACGTACTGACACATTTATATAGCAAGCAAACCAGTTAGTTAGGGGCTCTAGACTCTACGGTTAAGAAAAAAAATACTGCCTATAATTCCACCAAGTTCCACCATGAATTTGGCATCTCCCTCTGCCCACTTGTCTGAACCGAAAATGTCCATCCCCGGGAAGGATAACACCGTTAATGCAAATATCCTCGGTCGCTATTGGATGATTCGTGTCATGAGATCTCATCTGTCGGGCTTCAGAGATGTCATGCAAGAAACACTCGAAGTTAACAGTCAATTTTGGGTTGCAGGTCTCAATGGCCTTCACCCGTTGTCATCCATATTGAATACTGTACAGATGTCACAACAACTGCTACACTACGAAACGAGAAAAAATCTATAGACAGGGTTTGGTCTTCAAGGAACCGGAGGAGTGTTCTTGTGATATCTACCGGAAGAAGGCATGCGTTGTAGACCTCGTGAAAAGTCTGGCTTTAAGCGTTTACTTTGCATATCTTGCAATGACCTT